>SJXQ01009889.1:305398-330405 GCA_006408695.1 Aepyceros melampus
GGATGCAGGATGCTTGGGACTGATGCACGGGGATAATCCAGAGAGAAGGTGTGGGGCAGGAGGGGGGAGGTGGGGGTCGGGATTGGGAGTTCATGTACACTCGTGGCTGATTCATGTCAATGTATAGCAAAACGAATACAGTATTGTAAAGCAAAACAAACTAAAAAATAAAAATTAATAAAAAAAATAAATAAAAGAATATTTATTTAAACAGGAATTATCGTGTCCATCTTTGGAAAACATAGTCTGCCAAGCTTTCCCTTTCTTTTTCTTTAAATTGCCTAATCCACACACAGAAGAGTAAATATAACATATGAAGAGTCTAGAACTCTCCAATCATGTCCATCTCCCTTACATCAACCCAAGGTCACCACTCTCATGAATTTGGTGTTAATTATGCTCTTGTTTCCTTTATAATTTTGCCACTCTAGGTTTATTCCTAAATATTACAGTTTAATTTTGCCTGTTTGCAAACTTTATAAAAATAAAACGATACTTACGTAATCTTGTTCATTCCCTCTTGTATCAGTCAGGATTGGCCTGGTTATCTGTGGTAACAAACATCACCTAGATCTCATTGACTTAATACTACAAACATACTACATATATGTTGAGAGTTGGCTGCAACTTTGCTGTGGGATCTAGGCTGAAAGAGCAGTTTCTACCTGGAACATCACTAGCCTAGTGGCAGAAGGAAAAAAGAAAATGGTGGGCCATGAGCAGGCTCTTCAAACTCTTGCTCAGAAGCGACACCTGGCTGTTCTACTCACATTTTATTGGCCAAAGAAAATCACGTGCCAAAGCCTAAGGTCAATGGGGTTGCAAGTAAAATCCTCAAATAGATAGGGATCCCAAAGGGAGTAGCCATAGAGGAGCAACAGACACTTCGGACAATAATACAATCTACCCCAGTATTCCCCTTTGGTCACAAATATTTATTTCCCTGGTTTTTTTTTTGCAAAATAAATTCATTCCTCTTACAGGCAACAACCTAAATTCCCATCTAAACAAGGCACCAGACTTTAAATCAAGGATTTCATGAGTGTTGCTATTGTGGTTAGCCAAAAAGTTCATTTAGGTTTTCCCATAAAACTCAAACGAACTTTTTGGCCAACCCAATGCACCAGGTCTAGATGTAGCTTCAATTGATCTGGAGATCTAGACCATAAAAAACAAGTTATCAGCCTTCTATACACCCAATGGACAAACAAAGACCAGAGATTGGACAATCCCAGCAAATGTTTCATTTAGAAAGGAAAGAATGGGCGACATGGTAGTCACTGGTCTATAGAAATCTTGAAATTCTGCTGGACTGACATGGAATCCTAGGTAGAGGGAATGTTTCTTGATTAGGTCTTAGTCCTGCTCTCAGGGGAAGTGGGGATTCATCAGGCCATTGTCCTTCATAGTTCTTGCCTCTGCCATCTTGGAGGTTCTTCTTAGAGAGGGCATATGCCCTCATGGAGACTGTGAGGTTTTCGACTTGCTTTCTGTGGTAGACTATATTAATATTCAGAATAGTCGTTCCCTCCTCTATGGGTCCCTGGCTCCTGGAGGCTTTGTAAATGTTACCCAATTTATGACAAACTTGGTCTTGGCCACTGGAATGTGAATACCAGTAAATGTGCCACTTTCAAATAGAAGCTTTACCAGGGTGACTAACTATTTTGATTTGCCCAGAACCATTATGGTTCTGGCACTGAAGCTCTGTGTTCCAGGAAAACCCCCATCCGGGCAAAGTGGGATATTTGATCACTGTAGCTTTACGAATAATTAACTACCTGGCCAACCACTTCCTTTTTTTCCTTTTTCGTGAAACCACAAATATCCTCATGAGAAGATTCCCATGAGACTTGATCACAGAATGAAAAGGAGATGCAGCTGACGTCTATGGACACGCAACATGAACAAGAAAGAAATCTGTGTGGTTGTGAGCTGTTGCTATGTGACGGCTGTTTCTCACTGCAGCCTCAGGCTTATCTTAGCTTAAGCAAACTGAGATAACTGATGATGGGGTTTCTGACATCCAGCCATTCATTCATCCACTTCTTGTTGATGTCCTGGCGGACTCTGTCTCTTCCTCCTCTCCCTAAAGTTATGCCAAATTTATTCTTGAAACTCTGCTACTGTTGTGAGTAGGGTTGCCAAACAAAATACAGAATGCCCAATTCAATCTGAACTTCAGGGAAATAATAATTTCTAAACAGTTTTGACTGAATTTAAATTGATCAAATTAAAATTTTTTTCCTAGTAAATTCACTATTAAAATTTTCTACTATTGAAAATAATTTTAATTACATAATACATGCAATATTTGGGACACACTTATACTAAAATTGTATTTACTCTTTATCTGAAATTCAAGTTGAACTGGGCATTCTATAATTTCATCTGCTAAATCTGGCAACCTCGTTGTGAGGAAAGCATCTTCTGAGGTACCTGGGAACAAGGAGTATATTCAGAAATTTTTCTTTTCTGCAGGGAGGCAGCATTGTAGAGGAGAGTGGTCCTCAAATTTAACTGATCATCACACTTACGAGGAGCTTTAAAAAAAGAAACTAGATATGATCTCAGACCTAATGAACTAGAAACTGGGATACCTAGGGAATTTATACTTTAAAAAAACAAAGAAACAAAACTCCCTAGTTAATTCTGACTGTCAACCAGGTTTGGGATCTACTGATCTCAAATTTTAAAGCACATACAGGGGCTTCCTTGGTGGTTCAGTGGTTAAGAGTCTGCCCACCAATGCAGGGGATACAGGCGTGGTGCTCTATCCCTGATATGGGAAGATTCCACACTCCACAATGCCGTGGGGCGACTAAGCCCAGGTGCCATAACTGCTGAGCCCATGTGCGGCCCCTGCTGAAGCCCGCGCGCTCTGGACCCCACGCTCCACAACCAGAGGAGCTGTCACGCTGAGAAGCCTGAGCATAGCAGCTAAAGAAAGCCCGTGAGCAGCAACGAAGATCCAAAAATAACTTCAAATAAATGAGTAACTAATAAAGTAAATAAATAAAAATGGAGCACATGCAAAAAAGACGGGACCATGCCACAAACAGAGACTGGATCCGTGGGTCTGGGGGAGCCCCTGAGGGCCCTCGTTTCTAACACACTCCCAGAAGATGCTGATGCTTGCATGTGTAGGTCACAGCTTTGCTTTGAGTAGCAAGGCTTTGGGGGCTTCCCCGATGGCTCAGTGTTAAAGAACCTGTCTGCCAATGTAGGAGAGGTGGGTTTGATCCCTGGGTCGGGAAGATTTCGCAGAAGGACATGGCAACCCACTCCAGTGTTCTTGCCTGGAGAATCCCCATGGACAGAGGAGCCTGGCAGGTTATAGTCCATGGGGTCGCAAAGAGTCAGACACAACTGAGCAATTTACCACTCAAGCACAGCAAGCCTTTAGAGCAGTGCTTCTCCCACTGGATTGTGCACCAGAGTTACGAGAGGGCTAGCTGGCTTTACCAGATTGCTAAGCCTCCACCCCCAGAGTTTCTGATTTAGTAGGTTAACAGGTAAGTAGGGCCCCCACTTTCTAGAAGAGTTTCGAGGGCCTCACACTGAGAATCGCTGCCCTAGGGGAAAGCATTCTGGCTTTGGAATCAGACTGACCAAGTCGAATTCCATCCCAGCAAGTGAACCACCTCCAGCAAATTCCTTACATGGTACTCCACTCTGACTATACATTAGAGTTACTTGAGGAGCTTAAAAAATGTAGACACCAGTGTCTTATCCCAGATCAAATGAAGTCAGAGAAGCTGCAATACCTAGAGTCACAGCTTAGGTGATTTTAATGTACAGCCAGAGGGGAGAGTCACTGAGATGCTTTGAGCCAGGCATCCCCAACCTCCAGGATCTAATACCTGGTGATCTGAGATGGAGCTAATATAATAACAATAGAGTGAACAACAAAGGTGATGTGCTTGAATCATCCTGAAACCATCCCTCCCACCCCCAGTCCATGGAAAAAATGTTTTCCATGAAACCAGTCCCTGGTGCCTAAAAGACTGGGGATCGCTGCTTTGAGCCATGCTCCTCATCTGAAAATGAAGAGTGTGTGGGGATTAAGTGAAATTAAAACGTAAAAGACCTGGTACAAGGGAGGTATTAGAAGCAGTTGCTATTACTTGTTCTTTCTCTGTTGATGATTTCTTCCTTCCCTTCCACCTTAGAGGAAGGGTTATCTCCAGACCTGTGCAAGATCCATCTGGTCTGCTTTCCTTTCCCCCCAAAATAAACCTAGTCACCTTTGACTTTTTGCTTCTGTCAATCAGTTCAGTTCAGTTCAGTCGCTCAGTTGTGTCCGACTCTTTGTGACCCCACAAACCACAGCACACCAGGCTTCCCTGTCCGTCACCAACTCCTGGAGTCCACCCAAACCCATGTCCATCGAGTCGATGATGCCATCCAACCATTTCATGCTCTGTCGTCCCCTTCTCCTCCTGCCCTCAACATTTCCCAGCATCAGGGTCCTTTCCAATGAGTCATTTCTTCGCAATCAGGTGGCCAAAGTATTAGAGTTTCAGCTTCAACATCAGTCCTTCCAATGAACACCTAGGACTGATCTCCTTTAGGATGGCTTCTGTCATTGACCCCACTCAAAAGCATCTTTTTTTTTTTTTCATTTTTGGTCTCATGCACAGCATGGGAGACCTTAGTTTCCCAACCAGGAATCACACTTGCACCCCTGCATTAGAAGTTGGAGTCTTAAACTCCGGACCCTTAGGGAAGTCCCTCACCAGCATCTGAAGTCTATTTCCCATGGGCTCTTTCCTATGTCTTTTAAAGTCCTCTGAACACCCTCATCACTCAATCTTGCTGCCATCCTGTTTCCTACCCTTTCTCATGAATGTACTACTCAAGCATGTGGCTAACAGCTGGACAAATTCCTAGGTTCTCCTTAACCCCTGGGGAAGAGGAACTCATTCTCTCCATCCCTGACCCTAAATTTGACCATGTAGACATCCAAAGATTATCAAAAGCACTTGAATGGTCAACCCCAAAGGCCTTTTCTCAGTAATCATTCTCCTTTAATTCACGTGAACAAACTTGAATTTATTTAGTACCTTCTATCATTGGGGTTCAAAGATGAATAAGTCATCATTCTTTCCTTCAAGGTGTGACTACAGAAGTAGCTATTAATGTAAATAGGTCAATAGTATTGATGAGATAACTATGATATAAAGTGTGAACTGTGAGGATTCTTGACCTCAGCACTCAAACTTAGTTCAGGGTCTTGAACATAAATTTTTTTTGAATGAATGAATGAATGATTGAATGAATGCATGAACTCCACAGGAAGGTGAGAGAAGGCTTTATGA
Organism: Aepyceros melampus; assembly: GCA_006408695.1. Taxonomy (NCBI): domain Eukaryota; kingdom Metazoa; phylum Chordata; class Mammalia; order Artiodactyla; family Bovidae; genus Aepyceros; species Aepyceros melampus. The sequence goes on from SJXQ01009889.1 coordinate 310,720, forward strand.
ATGAAGTGACCTCCAAGCAGTGTCCCAAAGGATGATAAGGCTTTCCAGGTAGAGAAGGATATAGTTAGGTGTTCCAGCTGGGGTCAAAGGTGTGGGAGCAAGAAAGAGCATGGCACATTCCAGATACAGTGAAGATGTAACTGGGTGACATGGAGCTATGAAGGGGAATGGGAGGAGGAAAGGCTTGGGATGGAAGGTGGTTAGGAGGTGGAGGTGCAAAGAGATGCTGAGAAAAACCTCCTGTGCCTCCAGGAAGATTTAATGTTATCACTCGGGTAATGGAAGCCATTCCTGGGTTTTATTTTAACTAGGGAATCAGTTGATTAGGAGTGCATTTGAAAGACAGCCTGGCAGCCACTTAAGCTACTAGAAGAGGATGAAACACTTGGAAAGAGTATATGGGAGAGAAAAACAGAAGGCTGAGGACAGAACTGTGGCTGAAGAGTCAGACATGGGAAGAAGAGTCCACAATACACGCCAACAGGGAATGTAGGGAAGAGAGGGGTGCCTACCACCAGAGTCCCAGGCTGGCAAGAAGTCGAGAAAGGGTGTCTGAAAGCTGACTGCAAGACGTGGCAGTGAGTGGGGGCGATAGTGACCTTGTCAGAGCCAGTCCAGTGGAGCAGCAGGGGCAGAGCTAGAACTACGGCAGTGGGCACTGCGAGACCACTCCTCCCCCCTTGCCCTCCGTGACCACGCGCCTGCTCTCTCCTCTCTCTCTCTCAATGGAAATACAAACTTAAAAATATGAATCCATGGGAATCAGTTTCTTTGCCAGGACATTGAGTGTTAGTTTTCTTCTTCTTCTTCTTCTTCTTTTAAAGCTTCTTATCTAAAAAATGTTCGGGGACTTCCCTGGTGGTCCAGTGGCTAAGACGCCATGTTCCCAATGCAGGTCACCTCGGTTCGATCCCCACACATGTCCTCACTGCTGTGTTTAAACTGGATAACCAACAAGGACCTAGTGCGCAGCACAGGGAACTCTGCTCAGTGTTCTGTGGCAGCCTGGATGGGAGGGGAGTTTGGGGGAGAATGGGTATATGCATATGTATGGCTGAGTCCCTTCATTGTTCACCTGGAACAATCACAGTATTGTTAACTGGAAACACACCAATACAAAATAATAAGTTTAAAAAAGACAGAGAGATGGGGTCAACCTGATCAAGGCGACATGCAGGTGCCTGGAGTTTAGGATGCCTGGGGTGCGACTTGTGCTGAACTAGGATAACCAAATCCTCAGGCAGAGAAGATGAAGCCATCAACTTCGATGAAAGAGTAACCAGCCTCTGTCACTGGCCCACTCTATCTCTTTACCTTCTCTCCTATTGATTTTCCACTTGGACTCTGGACAAATCAAATGCATTCTTCCACTTAGAGGGCTCTGTCCCCGTGTCCTCCCCACTCCCCAAGTGCCATGACACCCTCACCCTGACCTCAGCCCATAGACCTTCAAGCCCCTGTTCATATCTCTAAGAATCAAAATCAGAAGAAATTGTTCCCTCTGTGGAATAATTGCTCATGATATCAATTACACTTTATCACTTACTATTCAGTCCTTTTTAGTGAGCTCTCCAAGTATTTCCCCTTTGGCTTACACAGGACTTGGCTTTCTGGTTCTCTCTGCAATACTAAATGTCTTGCTCGGTAAAAATATTTGCTCTGTTATTAAATCCAATATATGGTGAAACCATATAGGGATCTCTGGCAGGATGTAAACAGCTTAAAAATAGCTCAAGAACATGAAATTATTCAGGAAAGGCTTGTAAAGCACTCACTTAATGCACAAGTTTTACTGACTCCTTTGGAGTTAGCAGCATGAACAACTCAATTTTTATTACAGTAATTAAGGATGACGTCAAGAAAAGGAATGCACAATGACTAAGAGGTCATCTTTAGCCAATTGCCTGTATTAATCACTCTGATTATGTATCTGATTATAATGCTGAAACAACTTTTCGTATGTGTGTGTGTGTGTGTGTGTGTGTGTTACAGTCCTGGGTCCTACATATGTAAGTACAAGTGTCACCACACTATTTAACATTCAAATTGAGACCATTTGAGAGTGAACGGGGGACACAGTTGCAGTGAAAAGGAAAAAAAGGGGAATGAGTTTTTCTTTCTTTTCTTTCCCTTTCTGAGAACAAAGAAGATAAAGAGAACAGTGAGCAGGCTTGATCATTCTTAGTTTTCACTTTAGCTATTCCTAATCTGTGGTTTGTAACTAAATTTGCTTTTCTCAAAACTAACCTGACACTATGTAATTTACATCCTGCATTTATTTAACTCAGCATGACTTACATTCTGCATCTATTATCCTTTAACTCTGTGCTAATTGCATCCTGTACCTGGTGCTCACCTTTACCTGGGACCACCTCTTGTAGTTTTTTTTATCTTTTTGCATTTTTAGCCAGAAAGCCACAGTACAAAAATACAGAGACAAACAGACCCAATTACTAGGCTACACTGGACTGCCAGACTCAATTCCTGGGCTACCTGACGCCAGACAAGAGTGTTGAAACAAAGCAAGAACAAAAAAAAAAATGCAAACCTTCATTCCTTTGAGCCTTATCATTTATCTAAAAACTAGAGACCCAGACTGTGGAAAGCCCCTTGGTTCCCTTGGGGCAGGGAGCGCAGTTCTTGAGACTCTAGCCCGCTGCGTGCTCCTCTCCACTGGCTGAGAATTAAGGCCACCTTTCTTTTTCCTCCAAACTCTGTCTCTGTAATTTTTAAATTTGGCTTCATCTCTTGTAGTTTTTTTTATCTTTTTGCATTTTTAGCCAGAAAGCCACAGTACAAAAATACAGAGACAAACAGACCCAATTACTAGGCTACACTGGACTGCCAGACTCAATTCCTGGGCTACCTGACGCCAGACAAGAGTGTTGAAACAAAGCAAGAACAAAAAAAAAAATGCAAACCTTCATTCCTTTGAGCCTTATCATTTATCTAAAAACTAGAGACCCAGACTGTGGAAAGCCCCTTGGTTCCCTTGGGGCAGGGAGCGCAGTTCTTGAGACTCTAGCCCGCTGCGTGCTCCTCTCCACTGGCTGAGAATTAAGGCCACCTTTCTTTTTCCTCCAAACTCTGTCTCTGTAATTTTTAAATTTGGCTTCAGTGGGCAGAGAAAGCCAAGATTTGGGGGATAACAACACAGTTAAAATTCTACTGAGGCAGCAGGCATAAAACCAAGACTGTCCTGGACATAAAAGCACCCTGTGATTTGACCACAGACAACTTCACAAGTAAGTTTAAGGAAGCAGTCCAAATTACAGACAGGATTCTTGTTCAATCAGCCAACAGGAAGCTTTACTGATAACACAGAGGCTAAACCACTGAATTTCACCATAGTTTGTCTTCATGGAACTACTGAGTGTGGGAACTTCATCTGTGTTATCAATCAGAAGCTAGCCAGGAGGCCTGGCCCTGGGGCATTCTGAACACATCGCCCAGTCTTTACACACAGGCAGCACTGAATATGAAAATAAAGTGACAGTGTTGGAGTCCTTAGAGCCTAAGCCATCTCAGGCCTTGAGGGGAATCTCATGAACACCCAGGTCGCAGCCACAAGCTTTCACTTTTCCCTCAAAAGGATTATGCTGATGAAGTCTAGTCTCAAAAATGTTACCTCAGGGCAGGGATGTAAACTGGTGCAACCACTATGTAAAGCACTATCGAAATTCCTCAAAAAACTAAGAACTACCATATGATCCAGCAAGGGCTTCCCTGGTGGCTCAGCAGTAAAGAACCTGCCTGGCAATGCAGGAGACATGGGTTCCATCCCTGGGTCAGGAAGATCCCCTTGAGAAGGAAATGGCAACCCACTACAGTATTCTTGCCTGGAGAACCCCATGGACAGAGTAGCCTGGTGGGCTACAGTCCATGCGATCACAACAGTTGGACACAAGTTAAAAACTAAACAGCAGCAACAACAATGATCTGGCAATCACACTCCTGGGCATATATCCAAAGTGAAAGAAAGTGAAGTCACTCAGTCATGTCTGACTCTTTGAGACTCCATGGACTGTAGCCTACCAGGCTTCTCCATCCATGGAATTTTCCAGGCAAGAGTACTGGAATGGGTTGCCATATCCTTCCCCAAGGGATCTTCCTGACCCAGGGATTGAACCCGGGTCTCCTGCATTACAGGCAGATGCTTTACCATCTAAGTCACCAGGGCATATATCCAAACGAAACTATAATTTGAAAAGATAGATGCACCTCTATGTTCATAGCAGCCCAATAGCCAAGACATAGTTCACAACAGCCCAGACATGGAAACAACCTAAATATCCATCAACAGAGAAATGGATAAAGAAGATGGGACACATATATATGGAATATACTCAGCCATGAAAAGAATGAAATAATGCCAGCAACATGGCTGGACCTGTAGATTATCATACCAAGCGAAGTAGGTCAGAACGAGAAAGACAGATACATATCAGTTATATGTGGAATCCAAAATATGCCACAAATGAACTTATTTACAAAACAGAAAAAGACTCACAGACACAGAGAACAGACTTGTGATTGCTAAGCGGGAGGAGGGGAGGAGAAGGTTGGGTTAGGAGTTTGGGATTAGCAGATATAAACTATTATATATAGAATGAATAAACAATAAGATCCTATTGTGTAGCATGGGGAACTATTTTAGATATCCTGTGATAGGGCTTCCCTGGAGGTCCAGTGGTTAAGAATCTGTCTTGCAATGCAAGGGACACTGGTTCAGTCCCTGGTCTTGGAAGATCCCATATGCTGTGGAGCAGCTAAGCCCATGCAATACAACTACTGAGCCAGCATTCTAGAGCCCTCCAGCCACAGCTACTGAGCCCACGAGCTGCAACTACTGAAGCCTCTGTGCCTAGAGCCTGTGCTCTGAAATAAGAGGAGCCACTGCAACGAGAAGCCTGCACACCACAACAAAGAGTAGCTCCTGTTTGCCATAACTAGAGAAGGACTCCATGTAGTAACGAAGACCCACCACAGCCAAAATAAGTAAATAAATAAGTCTTTTAAAAAATATCCTGTGATAAACCATAATGGAAAGAAAGATGAAAACTCCCCTTAACTTAGTCCTCTGAACCTTCTCTGGTAAGGAGAGTCTGAAGGAAAACCTTCTCTTACCATGTGGCAGGTAGTAGATAAAACTAGCAAAAAAAAAACCAAAACAACTCTGCATGTGTTAGGGTGATGGGTAAATGAAAATTTTCTGTACTTTCTGTCCAATTTTGCTGTGAATCCAAAACTATTTTTTATTTTTATTTATTTTTATTTATTTGGCTGCACCAGGTCTTAGTTGCAGCATGTGAGATCTTGTTCCCTGACCAGGGACTAAACTTGGGTCTCCTGCATTGGGAGCTCAGGTCTTAGCCACTAGACCACGAGAGAAGTCCTCAAAACTATTTTTTAAAATAAAGTCTATTCGGGACTTCTTTTGTGGTCTAGTGGCTAAGATTTGACCTTCCTACTTGGGGAGTGTGGGTTCAATTCCTGGTCAGTGAGCTGGGATCCCACATGCTTGATGGCCAAAAAAATCCAACAAACAAAAAACAGAAGCAATATAGTAGCAAGTTCAGTAAAGACTTAAAAAAAAAATAAAGTCTCAGTTCAGTTCAGTTCAGTTGCTCAGTTGTGTCCAACTCTTTGCGACCCCATGAACCGCAGCATGCCAGGCCTCCCTGACCATCACCAACTGCCCGAGTCTACCCAAACCCATGTCCATTGAGTCGGTGATGCCATCCAGCCATCTCATCCTCTGTCATTCCCTTCTCTTTCTGCCCTCAATCTTTCCCAGTATCAGAGTCTTTTCCAATGAGTCAGCTCTTAGCATCAGGTGGCCAAAGTATTGGAGTTTCAGCTTCAGCATCAGTCCTTTCAACGAACACCCAGGACTGATCTCCTTTAGGATGGACTGGTTGGATCTCCTTGCCATCCAAGGGACTCTCAAGAGTCTTCTCCACCACCACAGTTCAAAAGCATAAATTCTTCGGCGCTCAGCCTTCTTTACAGTCCAACTCTCACATCCATACATGACCACCGGAAAAACCATAGCCTTGACTAGATGGACCTTTGTTGGCAAAGTAATGTCTTTGGTTTTTAATATGTTGTCTAGGTTGGTCATAACTTTTCTTCCAAGGAGCAAGCATCTTTTAATTTCATGGCTGCAATCACCATCTGCAGTGATTTTGGAGCCCCCCAAAATAAAGTCTGACACTGTTTCCACTGTTTCCCCATCACTTCATAGATCCTGAATTCTGTGACCACTACTTTTGAGGGACAGAACTTGAAAAATGAGTTAGCACTTAGAGAAATGTTCTTAAGTGAGTTCCTGTAGTAACTATGGCAGGAACTTCTCTAGCAGTTTAGTGGTTAAGACTCTGGGCTATAAATAAATAAGGCACATATTTATTAAGAGCTAAATATGTGATAGGCACTGTTTGATGCACTTTACATCTATTAATTTGTTTGCTCCTCACAGCACCCCATGAAGGAAGCACAAATACCGTCATCTGAATTTTATGGAAAAAAAAGTGGACACACAGAGGTGCAGAACTTGCCCAAGGTCACAAACCTGGGCAAAGAGGAGCCAGGATTCAAGTCCCAGGGGAATAGATGCCAAATCCCACTGCTGTCAATCATTCACTAAGGACAGGATAATGAAAACGACAGACTGAGTGAATCACTGACTGCCATAAGAGAATGAATAGAGCACACTGCCTGCTCTGACCTCTGGCACCTTATATCTCTCTGAAGACCTCAGTGACCTGGTCACAAATCCTGCTGAGAGACCCCAGGTGAGTTTAAAGTCAGTTCGCCTTCAGTAAAGTGATGGAGCTTTAGTCATTCTGGAATGTGAGTGGGTGCACACCCTCTCCCTCATTCCCTTTATAACAAGGCACTCTCATGCTTTCAGAAATGCATCTCAGCCACGTGCTAATCAATGGTTACTGCAAAGCAAGCCATCTCAAATTCTCAATCCCAGCAGGCTGCTAAACTTAAAGGCAAAACTGAGTCCATTCTCTTCCCCTAATTGGCCTCCCACAGAAAAGCTTTATAGAGGGAAATCAACAGAATATGGCAAGAGCCAAAGCTGAGCAGAGGAAACAGAAACCAGAGACCAATAAGAAAACAGTCCTATTTGTTGCAAATGGTAATGGATCATTACTTAAACCAGCCAAAGCTGCAAAGGAAAAGATGGTTATGCCCTTTCCCTTGTTCTTCTCTGCCTGGGCTCATTCTGCACCTCCCTTGGAGCTTCAGTGACACAATTGTGCCCTAGAATTCCTGAACTGGATGGACATCCCTTTCTGGAACTCTTGGCTGAAGCTTTGTTCCTGACCTGTGTGGAAAAATCCATTTGCACAATGATGAGTCTATCTGCAATCTACTCCCAACAGCTGCTATTTGGGCTCTAAATCAAGCTGGAAAAGTCTTCCCAGATCTTGGGAGCCACTTCATGCCTTTCAGAGCCTAATGAAACATCTCAGTCTCCTTCAGCAAACACCAGCAGGAGCAAACCTGCTCCCCCAGCACACATGCAGACATATGTATGGCCACCAAGCAATACGATTTAAAGACACAACGATTGGAAAACTGTGGAACAGAACCAAGTGCACACCCACACACGTGCACATACACATGAACGCACACACATATCCAACTGGCCACAGGTCTAAAGCTCCTTTCCTGCAAGCACAAACTTTTTAAAATTTTTATTTTATTTTTAATTGGAGGATAATTGCTTTACAATATTGTGTTGATTTCTGCCATACATTAACATGGGTCAGCCATAGGTATACATATGCCCCTCCCTCTTGAACCTCCCTCCCACCTCCCACCCCATCCCACCCCTCTAGGTTGTCACAGAGTACTTGTTTGATCTCCCTGTGTCATACAGCAAATTCCCACTGGCTATCTATTTTATGTATGATGGTGTATATGTTTCCATGCTACTCTCTCCATTTATCCCGCACTCTCCTCTCCTCCCCACAAGTCTGTTCTTTGTTCTCTACATCTGCATCCCTTATTTGCTAACTTATTTGCTAACCTGCAAATAAGTTCATCAGTACCATCTTTCTAGATTCCATATATATGTGTCAATATATGATAATTGTTTTTCTCTTTTGGACTTAATTCACTCTGCATGATAGGCTCTAGCCTATTATAGCCTCTAGTGAGATTCATCCACCTCATTAGAACTGACTCTAATGTGCCCCTTTTTATGGCTGAGTAATAGTCCATTGTAAATATGTATCATAGCTTCTTTATCCATTCATCTGTTGATGGACATTCATGTTGCTGGAGGCACAAACAATTAACATAAAGAGTTAGAACTACGGGGTGGGGGGGTCCCTTCAGTTCAGTTCAGTTCAGTTGCTCAGTCGTGTCCGACTCTTTGCGACCCCATGAATCGCAGCACGCCAGGCCTCCNGAGGCCTGGCGTACTGCGATTCATGGGGTCGCAAAGAGTCGGACACGACTGCGCGACTGAACTGAACTGAACTGAACATTCCATATACTTATTTGTAGTAAAATGAACATATAATAAATTCATTGAATAATTAATGAGCATTAATCACATATAATGGAGAAGGAAATGGCAACCCATTCCAGTATTCTTGCCTAGGAAATCCCATGGACAAAGTCTGAGCCTAGTGGGCTACAGTCCATGGCGTTGCAAAGAGTCGGACACGACTTAGCAACTGAGCTGAGCAATCACATATAAGTTGGCACTAGTTGGTAAAGAAACCGTCTACCCATGCAGGAGCTGAGAGACCTGGTTTCAGTCCCTGGGTTGGGAATATCCCCTGGAGAAGGAAATGGCTATGCACTCTAGTATTCTTGCCAGGAGAATTCCATGGACAGAGGAGCTTGGAAAGCTACAGTCCATAGGGTCACAAAAAGTCAGACATGACTGAAGTGACTTAGCACACAGAGTATTTAGTTACTAGACAATACGGGTAGAAGGGAGAAAACCTGGACCTCATAAGCGCTTAGAGAAAGGGATGTAGACGGAGACACACATACAGAATCTGTGAGTACAAGGTAGGATGTAACGTCACGAGCAAGGCAAGAATAAAGCTCTGACTTGGGTGGGATGGCCACACGGGGGTGGGGGCGCTGAGGGGACCCCTGGAATGGGAGGAGGGACTGGGCAGAGGACAGCAGGAGGCGCCGGTCAGGCTGAGCCAGGGGAGGTTCGGCAGAATGGGGAGCCCAGGAGAGCCACGGCGGAGGGCCACCCCTGACACGCGGGCCTGGGGCAGCGAGGCCGGCGGCGCCTGGGGCATCCAAAGTCCACCCGGAGGGGGACGGGGAGCCACAGAGGCAGCGGGGCGCGTGCAGGACGAGGCTCGGGGCCGCTCAAGGGCAGCTGGTCCGCGGAGTCCCTGTAGCAACTCAGCTCACAGGGATGCACTCTGTGTGCCTTCACTGCGAGGCCGCCAGCACCCACGGCCGACACCCCACAGCGGCGCATTCAGGTTCTCGTCCTGCTGTCAAGGTGTGAACCGAGGTGCCTCTGGAGACCCTGCAGACCTGTGAACTTTCACATTACTTTCTGCACCCCAGGATGACAGGCAATTGATGGCCACATGGCTTATTCAATCTAGCTTCTTAAACCGGTTATACCCCAAGTAAGAGTGTGGCTTCCCTGATGGCTCAGCGGGTAAAGAATCTGCCTGCAATGCAGGAGACACTGGAGATGCTAGTTCGATCCCTGGGTTAGGAAGATCCCCTGGAGGAGCAAATGGCAACCCACTCCAGTATTCGTGCCTGAAAAATCCCATGGACAGAGGAGCCTGGAGGGCTACACCCCATGGGGTCACAAACAGTCAGACGTGACTGAGCACATTGCCACTCTCTGGTAAGATAAGACAACCTGGGTTGCTTCTTTTTAAATAAGGAGGGAGGGAGGGAGAGAGGGAGGGGGAGGGGGGGAGAGAGAGAGAGAAAGAGAGAGATTGAGTGTGTGTGTGTGTGAACTAAATGCTAGGAAGCTGTTGGCAGATGTTCACTATATTCACGGCGGGGCGGGGGAACCCTAAAAATTCTTGATTCACATATCAATTATTTGCCGCAATTTTTGCTTTGCACTTAGTTTCACCCAACTATGGTTTAGCTTTAAAAACTGATATATGAAGTCAGCTTATTGGAGAATATCAAACAAAAATGCATACTGCCTCTCTTAAGCAAAGATTACACGCCACAGGCCAAATTCCATTCATTGTATGCCAATAAGCTGGTACAGTGGGAAAACGAACCAGACTCCGTCATTCTCAGGGCTCAGAAAATAGCTGCTTGACATGGACTTGGACAGATTCAATTAGTCCATTTAAATCTGAAAAACGTGGTGGTGGCTTCATCACACCACACACTCACTCCCTGATTTTAACAAGAGAACGTCACCCACCAGTTGCAAAAACCATTCTCTCTTCTCCCTAGACACAGATGTCTCTGCTTCCTGGCCTCCTGGCGGCAGGCATGGCCACAGCTCCAGTGTCGGCCAGGGCCTCTGGGAAGAGGGGACAAGTGGCACCTCCTACCTAGTTGGGCTCCTGTGTGACCTTCGCTCCATCTGGGTCTCTGCATGACCACATGGACGGGCACTGCCTGCCGACCCGCCCTGGCATGTGGCACTAGCGAGAGAGAAACTTTTGGTGTCAAGCCAGTAAGATCTGGGGACGCCCTAACAAACTTCTCTTTCTCAAAGGCCATCACCGCCGATGCGTCCCTCAGTGGACAAACAGGGTTCTGCTTTGTGGGCAGAGGACAAATCTCCATGGGACAGAGTATTACACGTCTGCGTAAACAAACAGCTCCTTTTCATCAAAGAGAAACTGGCTACAGTTTCGGTCCACATTCCAGAAGTACTAATCTTGTGCTTCAAAGTCACAGTAATATATGTTCTCATTCTAAATTGTAAAAGACATTGCTAGGATTCTTTTCTTACACATCATTTCTAATAATGCTGCCTTATACAAACACTATTTTCATATGCAACAAGATAAGGGATTATCTGGCTATTTTTAGATGCTCTACCCGCTCTGAGTCTGGCCACGGTTGTTTATATACATTTGGAGGAACCTCCAAGCTTTCATGCTGGTTATTATTTCACATTTGCCAGGGGTGGGATTTCGTCAGCAATGGCAATACACCATGCAGATGACGGGAAGTTTAATCTATTTTATCCTGCGTTTATGAAGCCCAGTCGAACAATGGGTTTGGATCTATTTTAGACTATTCAGTCAAACAATGAAGGTGGAACTATTTTTAATAACAAATCCTTTGCACTAATAAGATTAGCAAAAGAAATCTGGCCAGTGTACTTCCCCACTGAACTTCCTGATTACTAAACTGTGTGATAAATAGTTGGTCCGTTAGTCATTTATTTGCATTTTCATTCATTCATTCAACAAATACTTGTTTTGTGCCTACTTTGTTTCAAGCACGTAACAGGCTCCAAGCACCCAGAGTTGAATGCCAATTTATGTTTTTAAATATTAATTTATTAAAATATCTATCTGAACACTGGATACCTAGCAGTTGTCTATATTTTGCTTTAATAGTACAGAGAGATGCTTATTAAATGTGCCACTTTTAATTGTGACATGTGAGATTATTGAATAAAGAATGAAGTTCCTGAAAGTCAATTAATTTTATTAAGGAAATTCTGAGTATCAATGGGATACAGCAAGACCTCAGGTTCACGAGCGAATTCAGTTAATTTATGGGAGAACCTGAAAATCTGCCAAGAGCTGTATAGTTATTCACACTTAGCACATAGACACTTCAGGGGACTGTATAACTCTGGTAACCCTAAGATGCCTCCCTGGTGGTTCAGTGGCAAAGTATCCTCCTGCTAATGTAGGAGACGGGTTTGATCCCTGTTGGGAAGATCCCCTGGAGAAGGAAATGGCAACCTGCCCCAGTATTCTTGCCTGGAGAATCCTACAGAGGACAGAGGAGCCTGGTGGGCTAGTCGTCCCAAGAGTTGACTTAGCAACTAAACAGCAACAACAACCCTCCGTTCCGTTCCGTTCAGTCGCGCAGTCGTGTCCGACTCTTTGCGACCCCATGAATCGCAGCACGCCAGGCCTCCCTGTCCATCACCAACTCCCGGAGTTCACTCAGACTCACATCCATTGAGTCCGTGATGCCATCCAGCCATCTCATCCTCGGTCGTCCCTTTCTCCTCCTGCCCCCAATCCCTCCCAGCATCAGGGTCTTTTCCAATGAGTCAACTCTTCGCATCAGGTGGCCAAAGTACTGGAGCTTCAGTCTGAGCATCATTCCTTCCAAAGAAATCCCAGGGTTGATCTCCTTCAGAATGGACTGGTTGGATCTCCTTGCAGTCCGAGGGACTCTCAAGAGTCTTCTCCAACACCACAGTTCAAAAGCATCAATTCTTCGGCGCTCAGCCTTCTTCACAGTCCAACTCTCACATCCATACATGACCACATGAAAAACCATAGCCTTGACTAGACAGACCTTAGTCGGCAAAGTAATGTCTCTGCTTTTAATATACTATCTAGGTTGGTCATAACTTTTCTTCCAAGGAGTAAGCATCTTTTAATTTCATGGCTGCAGTCACCATCTGCAGTGATTTTGGAGCCCAAAAAGATAAAGTCTGACACTATTTCTACTGTTTCCCCATCTATTTCCCATGAAGTAATGGGACCAGATGCCATAATCTTCGTTTTCTGAACGTTGAGCTTTAAGCCAACTTTTTCACTCTCTAAGACACGCAAAATCCACAGAAGACATTCTCCTGCCTCGGACACTGAAGACACCTGACGGGGACATGGTGGTGATGAGTGTCAGGTGGAGGCCTCCTCCCCGCGTCGCCGAGGGCGTCTCTTGCTTCGGGTCCCGTCGCCATCAGTAGCTTCTAGAGCAGGAGGACGGGCTCTGAGTGTGCATGGCTGACTCACACGCCGAGAGGCGCATGCTCAGCAGACAGCATGCAAGACACACTTTGGTCTGCTCACAATCTTATTTAAAAGCACCCTGAAGAACAGACTCTAGTCTTCAAAATGCTAAGAATTCCATAAAAGGAACGGTTAGGCTCAACCTTCTTCCTACCCAGACCTGACGTCCTGTTGGCCTTGCACACCATCAGCAGTTCCTGAGACAGACGCTGCTCCCTCCTCCCTCGGCTCCTCAGCCCCTCCCAGCAGAGCCTTCCCAGATGCAACTCAGAGAGAGGAGACCAAAGCCAGAGCCTAGAATCTGAGCTAGTTTATTCACAAAGCAATCACCCGTGAACACTAGCCATGTGTTATCACATTTACGTGGGAAAAACACTCACAAGGGATCGAGCACTAATCCCTTCACTCATTCATTTTACAACTAACCTAGACAAAGGAATACGCAGACGGACTTAGTGGAACTGCAGCAGGAAAGTTTCAATTGATGGAATGACACAGCAATTACTTCTGATTATAACTATACCTATACCCAAGATATGGTGCCTAATTATGGGCCTGTTCTTCTGTCAGGGTACACCCATTTGTACCTCTGGATGCGTGGTACAAGGAATCCGCTGAATTTACACTGAGAACAGGGCATAACCGGAAACCCGAGTGTCTGATACTTCAGTTTTTCTAATTGGACCCAGTACAAACTAGTTAGTTCGCTGAGCTGCTCAGTTTTTAGGTAGCAAGTTAGGAATATTTATCTAGATTGCAGAGACAGGGATACAATGAATGTTCGACATTTAAACACATTTCCACTGGGACGTCAATATTAAAAGCACCCTCAGTGGTGCTGTTGGTATATATTTGGTCAGCATCTGTTGCTGAGCTTTGAAAATCAAAGTCAATATTTAACCGAAACTTATTTTATTTTGCCAACAGCAAACTGGAGGTCTTAAGAAGATGATACACTGAACTGTAAAACACAGCGAAACCCCTATGTTTTCCTTCTTCCCTCATAAAATAAGATTCTGCAATAAAACTCTTACTAAATCATGTCAATACCCACCTCAAAGCCTTACATCAACTGTCTGATACTTATCTCCACAGTTTAGTACTTTAAAGATTTTACTGTACAATATGAAAGTTTATGGTTGTAGTATCTTAAACTAGGAGACTACTCACAATTATTTGTGTTTCTATTTTGTGTACTAAAAAAAAAAATCCTACAATTAAAAGTGAGGAAGAAAATAGTAGCTGATGTCTTGTCTCTTAATGGTTTGGCACACAGATGTGTTCTCTTTTAGTTATGAAACCTTAAGGTATGTCACTATATTTTCCACAGTGAACCCTGAGATAAGAGGTAACATGAGCCTTCTCCACGGCCCACTATTAAATTTTTCTCAAAGTTGGTAGAACAGCAGCAAGATTTCAGTGAGAACTACTGGGTGGGCAAATTAGGCATGGATGACCAAAGTTCTACGGTAATTTGATTTTAAAGCTTATTTTCTTGTAATACTTGAGATCATGCTCAGCTGTAAATGGAACTGGAGCAGGAACTCAGCACATGACGGGCACATGACTGCTTCTTGTGTTGTGTTGTTTTGCTAATGGCTGTCAGAGGACTCTTCCCACCATCTGTGTCAGGTGAGCAAACGGGCTCTGCCCTGAGCTTATCCCTTGCTCTTCCAAGGAAAACACAGGCCTGTGCACGCACACACAACTGATAAAAGGACACGGACCAGTAGTTAAACCCTAACCCAGCGACTCAATTGTCTACCAAGTCCAATGTTTCCTATTTGACCAAACATAGTGCATAACGAAGCAAATGGAAATTTGCACAATGAAACTCATTTAGACCTCATTTTGCAAAACTCTGTATATAGCAAAGATTTATGAATGGCCAGAGAACATGAAGAGCAGCGTGAATGAACAGAGGTTTAGATTCCGCTATGTAAAGTCAGAACATAATTCCTTCAATTTATCCAGAAATGTAGTGTAGACATGAAGTCATGATCACGAGGGCAAATTCACCCTGCAGGGTGCCTGCAGGACCCTTGCCCACAATTCCGCTCTGCGGACTCCGTGGGCAGGAAGCACACACTACAGGAGATATGCATATTCCACTTTCTTCTTACGGAGTTATTTTACATAAACTTATTCCCACTCCATATTTTAAACACAGTTACTGACCAAAGCCTTGTCCTCTATTTGTAAGTCAAGCATGCAGTTGTCTGAATTCTTTGGCCTAAGGCAAACAAAAATAAATGAGACTGGAATGTCAGGCTGGCTTAAGAGCTGCCTTTTTGATCATATAGACCTTTATTAAGCTCCTTATTATTTGTACAGGAGAAAGTTAAATGAGGACAAAGTTATACAAACTTGAACAATGTCAAACTAGAAGTGTCCAGTAAAAAAACGTCAAAGAAGAAAATGTCTCAAAATAGCTCTTTTAAGTTCTTCAATTAAATATTATCAGCACACTGAATTTCTTCTGTGTAAATGTTAGCCTCCAGGTGTTCATTCTGGGTCGATAAAAAGGTTATTATCATTAAGGTCACAGAACAATATTCTCATATACGCTTGGCCTTTGGGGGAAATTTCTATTGGCCACCATACACGACCTTTGGATCACAGAAATTTCCAAACGCAGGTGATGCACAACGAACAAAGCTCACGCTGTCATCACCGCAGCTCCGATGTCCAGCAAAGCCCCAGTGGTGTCCTGTATTTGACTGCTTACCCAAACTGACCCGTCTGAATTAGCAGTACCGTGGGTGATGCATCAGCAATCAGGTCAACATTCCAAGCCGCTGGGATTATCAGTACCTTCAGGAAATCCTCAGTGTAGCTAGGCTTCGCTCTTCCACGTACCGCAAGAGCTTGGTTTCTATTGTTGTCACTATATCCACGAGGTAAAGAGTATGGGCCACATAAGGACTGTGCGTTATTTTCATAAGGTGCCCTTCTCTTTGAGACACCGTCCACTGACAGGAGTTTGTGACCGAGTTAAATGCAAACACATGAACAAAACTGAAAAGAACACAGTATATTATATAAATAGTTTTTAGGCACTTTATATAAAAAGGACAGCACTTTTTGCAGATGCCAAATTAACGCGTTAAACATGGCGCATTTACTGGACTGTCGCCCATACTGCGGAACACTGAAAACCAGTGTGGTATCTCCTTACATTCTACACAACACCGCGCCTCTCTAGGCGCATACTCAGCAAACGTTCATCGAGTTTATTACATGGACCTACATTACGATGTATACAGTATTTCAGAAATGCAGAATTGTCTATATAAAAGTTCCAATGAATACAACGTCTGTTCTACCCTACACTTAAATATACCTGTGGTGCCTGAGAACACTGATGCTGTGTGCCGAACAACATGCAGCCACATGCAAAATGCTCCAGTATTTCTGAAAGATTGTACAGATAATTAAGAACTTAAGGTATGGAAATTGTGTGCAGTTACTTATAAAAGAAGTTAACTTTTTTCATAGGTGAGGAGAATGCACCTTAATAAATAATGTCCTATTTACTGTGTAGGACTTCCCTGGTGGCTCAGACGGTAAAGCGTCTGCCTACAATGCAGGAGACCCATGTTCAATCCCTGGGTCGGGAAGATCCCCTGGAGAAGGAAATGGCAACCCACTCCAGTATTCTTGCCTGGAAAATCCCATGATGGAGAAGCCTGGTAGGCTATAGTCCATGGGGTCACAAAGAGTCAGACACGACTGAGCGACTTCACTTCACTACTTACTGTGTAAGCAGGATAAGAGCTTATTAAAACATGCTGTTTGAGTAAGATTGAAAGGGTATGGAATTTCCTGGCGGTCCAGTGGTTAGGACCTGGCTTTTCAATGTGGGGTCCCAGATTCAATCCCTGGTCAGGGAACTAAGATCGTGTACGCCAAGTGGCATAGCCGGGCCGGGGTGTGGGGATGGGGAGTAAGGTGCTGAAAGAATGAGGAATGAACCCAACAGAAACCTAGTTCATCTAACATTTACTTTCTACATTCTGCTTTCATAAAATCACTTGATTAAAAAGTTTGATTCTTGCAAAGAATCATTTGTAAAAGGAGAAGAGGTTTTAATATCTGTAAAACTGACTTCCCATGTCTAGAACAAACTAGATTAGAATCTAGAATGTCTCTTAAATAGGAGTTAGAAATACCTGGTATGAATTAAAGCTAACCATTCTATCAATTTTACAGGTAAGCTATCATCACCTGCTATCTTAATTGAGCCTGGTCTCAGATAAAGGCCTCACTGAAAAGGTAGGAAGTAACCGTATGTTAGAAAAATCTAGAAGGAAGAACATGGAAATTTACCTAGTGAACTTTTATCTTAGCAATCTGGACAATTATGACTGTCCAAACACTCCCAACAGACAACTCAGGTTACTGAACACCATCTAGCCGAGGAGGCAGACTGCCTCCTGATCTGCCTGAAAACAAAACAGTAACAACTTATACTAAGTCCTCTAAGGTGGCAATACTTAGACATCCACAGGAGAACTTGATAATATAAAAGGCCACTTTCCCTGGAGATGACAAATAATAAGTCAAGTTTTTCTATTAAGTACTTTAGGCATATTTAACTCATTTAGACAGCATGAATTTATTGTCTTTTATCTTCAATACACAATACTAGGTGATAAGTGATGTTAATTCTGACCAAATCAGTGAAAATGAGGCAAAGAAAGGCAAAAAAAGAGCCAACATATAACCCAGAAAGTTACCAGGCATCTTCACAAACACCCTTGCTAAATTTCTTTCAAGGTGCATACGTGCTAAGAAGCTTCAGTCATGTCTGACCCTTTGTGACCCTATGGACTGTAGCCAGACAGACTCCTCTACCCATGGGATTCTCCAGGCAAGAATACTGGAGTGGGTTACCACGGCTCTCTCCAGGGGATCTTCCCAACCCAGGGCTTGAACCCGGATCTCTTACATGTCTTGAGTTAGCAGGCGGGTTCTTACCACCAGTGCCATCTGGGAAGCCCTCTTTCAAGGTGTGGGCTGAACAATGAAAACAGAAACACATCCAAGGTTTCCAGTAAGAAGAAAGGAACTAAAGTTCACCAAAATGACTCTCTGCCATATCTAGTAACGTGATCATGGCTAGATTAAGGATATTTAAAGGGGCCCAGAATTAGAAGGAAAAGACAAAGCAACACTACTAAGAACCAGTATGAAATTAAGATGAATCTAAAGAAATCTGATGCACCTGAAAGCTGTTATCCAGGGAGTAAGAAAGAAGTTGGCAAAAACAATTCAGGTGACTAGAAATTAATTAAAGGAGCCTCATATAACTGCCCTCTTATGACTTCTCCTGGACTTTTTCTTAAGACCAGAAATTAATGGGAAGAAAACTACCGGTGGGTGGGGATTTATTACATCAACAGGCCAACCATACAAGGATATCATCTTAGAATCTTTCTGTATGTGACCAGACACTGCAGAGGAGCTCTGTTATAATCAATCAGATTGTAAAGAAATGTTCACAGGCTTATTGGAAAGGGAAAACATAAGAAACCAGTATAAACTCAAAAAACCAAAAACCTACAGCTGTCAGGATAGCTGTGTATAAAGCTTTGGTAATTTATTATACTGTGAGTTGAGTTTCTGTATTTCTTCTGTATTTAAGTAAACAAGAAGCTTGGGGAATTCCCTGGCACTCCCGTGGTCAGGACTAGACGTTTTCACTGCCATGGGCCCTGCTGGGGAGCTAACATCCCACAGCCAAAAAGGAAAAAAAAAAAAAAAAAAAAACTCACTGTGCTGAGGTCCCAAGTTGAGTTTCTGTCTGAGCTTTTGTCTGAGTTGGGCTTCCCTGGTGGCTCAGAGGGTAAAGCATCTGCCTGCAATGCTGGAGACCCAGATTCGATCCCTGGGTCGGGAAGATCCACTGGAGAAGGAAATGGCAACCTACTCCAGTATTTTTGCCTGGAAAATTCCATCGATGGAGGAGCCTGGTAGGCTAGAGTCCATGGGGTCACAAAGAATCGGATATGACTGAGCGACTTCACTTTAAACAAGAAGCTTGAGACTAGATTCAAGAGCAGTAATTTACTCTTTATCATTGAGGCAAAACATTTTCAGGATATGTCTTAACCTACTATTTTTCAGCATAGGTATATACATATATTCAGCCTTCATTTAATAAAATTCCAAGAACAAAGACGTACTATCTAACATTTGGTATGTAAGTCTTATCTTTTCAAACACCATGTGCATTTCCTGATTGCAGAGGCCATGTATTCAACTTAAATTCCCCTCATCACAGCCATTAGCAGAGCCAGACATATGGAAGGATGTTTAGAAACTGCTAATGACTCCTCTGATATGAAAAATGCAGCGAGCCACTCAAAGCTAAAAGCCACTGTGTCCAAAACAGTCTTTCCAGTGACTTAAGTTCCATGTTTTGCTTCCCTTACTATCCTGCTACCCAAGCCAATTCAGGGAAATTCTAAACAAAAGTGAAGTGATAATTTATAGAGAAAGAAAAACTGAAGCAATGCATCACAGTTGTTTGAATCAGCATCTAGAGTGAGGCAAGAAGGCTGATGAAGACCTGCTCACTTATGACAGGCGTGAAGGGCTTCACCGGGAGTATGTGCAGGGTTACTTGAGCAGAGCAGCTGATGGTTCTACTGATTGTCTGTATAATCGGAATAGAGCGAAAACGGAAACGCACGTCAGCAATCAACTCAAGCAGTCATCTGGTTAAAGAAGAGAAAATATCTACTATCCT
>SJXQ01009889.1:330786-358566 GCA_006408695.1 Aepyceros melampus
ACGGTTTAAATACAACCCCAAACAACACTACACTATCCAGAGGAAAGGCTGCAATGGGGTAAGAACACGTTCCTTATTTCTCAAAGCAAATAGGTTTTAGAATCCCTAAACTAAATATCCTTTTCCACTTTCCGTGACCCTAAGGTGATTATGTCACTCACTGTTCCCTGATTAAGTCAGGGGTAGAATGGGCCTTCTGCTGAAATTTTGTGTTGAAAATCGTCTTGCCATAGACCAATCTGCGGATCAATTTTCATATTAGCTTTCAACAGAAACTCTGAAAGATGATCTCAAATTACAAAGGAAGAGCTCACTGATTCTTTCCAGCTCTCGATTTGCCACTTTGAGTTTTGAACTGAATTTTTAAGTCAATTTTTGCAACATTAAAACCAAGAGATGCTTTGCAATTAAATCTCAAAAGCAGGATAAATATGTTTGCCTACAATGTTCTCTTCCAGGAGTTCAAATTCTGTTATTACTTCTCTTCAGCAAAAGATGAACCAACTGCAGCACTTAACCCCTGAATAAAAAAACTTTTTCAAAAAGTATTCTTTATTTATATTAATTTCTTTGGTGACTATAAGGAAACTCTGAAGTATTTGGTCAATTAGAACTGAGTATTTCAGCAAGAGTTTGGGCCACATATGATTTCAGGATAACTCATGTATCCACCAAAAAGACTATAATTTACAAACTTTAATCTACTAAATTTAAAACAGTTAAAGGATTTACTAACAGAAAAGTATTTACTAACTTCAAGAAGCATTTATTTTGGTGATTATGCAAACAAACAGATATGACTTGCCTTTTTTAAAAAAAGATCCAATAAAACAACACAAATCTTTACAAAAAAACAAGACATCATTAGAACATGTGTGGACTTGACTATGAATTCTACCACGTTGAAATTTCAAAATTTCACAGCACAACCATTCTGGGCATAAAACAGCATCAAGACTGCATTAGAGTCACGTGGAGTTTTTGTGTTTCGAAATATGCCTGGGTACATCATTTTCCCTGGTTGCTGGCTTCTTAGGGACTCTCTGAATGAGTCTGTTTACTGGAGACAGAAATCGCTTTAACACCCATCCACAGGCCTCAGCACCAGAAGAATGTGGTCAGCAGAAACACAAAACCTGAGATTCACACAGTGTAGGAAGAGGAACACTGCAAAAAGGCTAACTGGGTAACCGTTCAGCACCTTCTTTTCAGCACGGATCAGTTAAATCCTTTGCTTAGAGCATCCACTTGGAAGTTTTAAAATTATACGGCTCTTGACCCTGAAATGTATTAGCATGTGTGTGTATGTATGTATGTGACGCATGTATAGAGGGGAGAACAAGCACAAGAATTCCCCGCGATAACACACACACACACAGAAACCCAGCAGATCACCAGCGCCTCTAAGTGCCAGCCGGGTACCCAGCCAAGGAGCGTCGCCAATCACCTATCGGGTCACCCGTAACTCGACAGTGCCCACAGCATTATTCTCTATGGCAACAGTGGAAAAAGCAGGCTCACAATTAAATAAAATATCCAGACACAAAGTTTAGCAAACTAGTTCAAACGGGAAGCATCAATCACATACATACAAGTTTTTCAGAGCAATAAAATTAAGTATTAGACAAATCATCTCTACTAACAAGATGACGCAAAGTCAGCCTGCCCAGAAGACCAGATGTTGCCCCAGCAATGGAGACAAGCACTGATGGAAGCGCCTGGCATGTCTGTGGACAGACAACCCTCCCCTCTCCCATGGCTGACTAAAGTAACTTCAGCCCCCAAAGCATTTTATCCGACACAACCTTTCTGATATTGATAACCACGTGCAATGGTGTCATAGATTATTCATATCGCTACTATCATCCCTAAATTTCTCTTACTAATACAGAGTTCCTGCGAATGTATTTTTCTCTTTGCTTCCAGGACTGAGACACGAGCAACATCTGCAGAAACTTCCAGGCACGCGGCACCAGGGTCATCTTGGCGAGGCTTCATCAGACCTTCCCTAAGTGGCCTGTGTTTTGCTCTCCCCAGTAGGCTTCTTGTCAGCAGGAAAAATTTTTTAAATGTATATTGATGGGTGAATTAGTCTGTTAATAAGGCAGGAGGAGAAGGGGGCGACAGAGGATGAGATGGTTGGATGGCATCACGGACTCGATAGACAGGAGTTTGGGCAAGCTCCACAAGATGGTGAAGGACAGGGAAGCCTGGTGTGCTGTAGCCCACGGGCTTGCAAAGAGTCGGGACACGACTGAGCGATAGCAAAGAACCACAAGCTGGGAGTCTTCCCAACAGAAATGTATTGTCTCACAGTTGTAGGGCATCCCTGGTGGCTCAGCTGGTAAAGAATCCGCCCGCAATGAGGGAGACCTGGGTTCGATCCCTGGGTTGGGAAGATCCCCTGGAGAAGGGAAAGGCTACCCACTCCAGTATTCTGGCCTGGAGAATTCCATGGACTGTGTAGTCACAAAGATTCAGACACGACTGAGCGAGGTTCACTTTCACAGCATAGAGGCTGCAAGTCCCAGGTCAAGGTGTCAGCAGGGTGGGCGCCTTTTGCGGGTAGTGAAGGAGAATCCATTTCAGGCCTCTCCCCCAAGCTTCAGGCAGTCTGCTGACCATCTTTGGTGCTCCACGGCTTCTGCTGCATCACCCTGACCTCTGTCTTCATCCTCACATGGCATTTCTCCCTTGGGTCTATATCCGTATTTCCCCTTTGTTATAAAGATACCAGGCTTACTGAATCAGGAACCATCCGAACGATCTCACCTTAACTGTGTCTGCCAAGACCCTATTTCCGAATGAGGTCACATTTTTTGTTCCTGGAGTGAGGACCTCAACATCTCTCTTTGGGGGGACACAGTTCAACCCATAACAATTAGTAATGGGCAAGTGGGCAGGGGAGCTGCTTTCTCAGAAGGGGCTTCTCCCAAGTCAGGCGAACACTGTGTGGTTGGGGCGCCGAGCGCGGGGACCTCTGTAACAGGGAGGACCGTGTTATTGCCCCCAAGTCTCGTGATGATTAAGGTGGATAAACGGGCAGCGTCTGAGTCCTACAGGCTCTCTCCAGTATCCCACCTCGCTGCCTTCTGGGCAATGGCAGGCATGCCTTGCTTCTGTCTGAAGTCGCCACGTGGCCTGATGGAGCCGAGGACGGGCTGTGTGCCTTTGCCAGCAGCGTGCCATCCGCTACGCTCCTTGCCCCCACGGCAGGGATGGAGGAAGCGCACCACCCCTATGTGCGGACACCCAGGAGACCTCGGTGACCACAAGGTCACCAAGGGGAGCCTTGCTCCCCTGCTAACAGATGCTGGACATCTATCCCAAGCAAAACAAATAAATAAATCTTCATGGTCTAAGCCACGGAGGTTATGTTGCTGCAGCACGACCAAGCTTGAGACAGACAGGAATTCCCTACTTTGAGTCCATGCTCTCCGCAGTCCTTTGGGTGTCTCTTTTCTATATGTAACCAGGGGAGGGAAAGCCCTTTCACCAGCCCATATAAAGTAACAGGCCTAAATGCACAATGCTACACCAGTCTGAGCCACTGGGCCCCACCCACTGGGAGCATTCAAACTCAAGGGAGACATCAAAGCCTGCCAGGGAGCTAGACAAATCCAGTCCCAGGCAGGTCAGCTCAGAGCAAAACTCACATATTCATGCATTCAACCTTGCGGTGGGTGCAACTTTTTAATTTAAATCCACTGGACTGAGGCAAAATGGACTGAGTGATCTTTTATTTAATTTCAATCACTGCAATTATTGATAGTATTTCCCAAACCTTTTACTTTGCACTGAATAACTGTTTAAATTTCCTGGAGTGTAAATTTCAGGGGTATTCTAAAATCAGATTGATGAATAATGAGCCACCTAAGATAATGAATAATAGATCAACCCTCCTTTATAAGAAAGAGTCCCTGCCTCCCCTCTCTGGAGGGCAGAACTGGATCTACCAGCAAACAGATAGCACTTTAACCAGGTTAGAAAACACTTCTTGTTGCCAGAAATGAAAGGGTCAGGTGGAAAAAGAAGTAGAAACTACTGCTCACATGGATGTACTTGCTGCTGAAATTGTAAAATAGACAGTCCATCAACTTTATGTTTCTTAAAATTCTTACTTTTAAAATTGCTTCAATAGGTCAGCTGTAATATACTAAGGGGGAAAAGGCCTTCCCGCCCCACCAGACCCCACCCCCTTTAAAACAATTTTCCAAAGGTTAGGGGAAACTTTTATTGCTTTGTTTATGAAATGTGGCTTTTCTTAACATTGTTTGTAGGCCTGGAGAGCAGGAGGAGGACTCATTCCCTAAAGATGAAAAGAGACGGTATGAGATGAATAAGGGAAACCTCAAACACGATGAGAAATGTGGCAGAGTGGCCGGGGTCACAGAGTAAAAGACAAAAGCCACTTCAGAAGGTTTTGGGATTCCCCACAGCCGAGTCAAGCTAATATATCTCCCTGGAGGTCCCACACTGGCACTGGGGCCATTCCGTCCAGATTATAAAGAAAAAAAAATTTGAATTAGAGCAGAGTTCAGGAAGTGGCACATAAGTGGAAAGCAGTTAATTATGAGGTAAGTCATTTTTTGACTATCCTTTAACACCAAATTTCACTGTTCATCTTTTCGATGCTTCTCATATTTGTAGCAGAGAATGCAAAGTGATTACCTCTGGGGGATGGGACTTCAAGGTATTCTGGTTTGTTTGTTTTTACTTCTGAATTTTCCTATGATTAACATATATTAATTGTGATTGAATGAGGGAGAAATGAGAAAATAATTTAAAAGGACTATTTCTCAGCTTCGCCCTCATTTCCAATTCCCTCTCTCCCTCCACTCCCCCCTCATCACCTCCCCACTGTGAGTTCCTAGTGAAAACACACCAGCAGCTTTCTAGAAAAGCTTCAGGAAGTCAGCTTGTCTTACACAATTTTTCAGCCCCCAGAGATCTCTGCCTTTTTAAACTGTTCATGTTCACGAGGTTTTTGTGGCAGGAGTACTGGCGTGATTTGCCGTTCCCTCCTCTAGTGGGCCATGATTTGTCAGAGCTCTTACTATGACCTGTCTGTTTTGGGTGGCCCTGCAAGGCAAGGCTCATAGCATCACTGATCATGCAAGCTCCATCGCCATCAGAAGGCTGTGATCCATGACAAACCTAGGCAATGCATTAAAAAGCAAAGACATCACTTTGCTGATTAAGGTCCATCTAGTCAAAGCTATGGTTTTTCCAGTAGTCATGTATGGATGTGAAGACTGGACCATAAAGAAGGCTGAGTGCCAAGGGACTGATGCTTTCAAATTGTGGTGCTGGAGAAGACTCTTGAGAGTTCCTCTGACTGCGGGGATATCAAATCAGTCAATTCTAAAGGAAATCAATCCTGAATAGTCATTGCAAGGACTGGTGCTGAAGCTCCAATACTCTGACCACCTAACGTGAACAGCTGACTCATTGGCAAAGACCCTGAGGCTGAGACAGATTGAGGGCAGGAGGAAAAGAGGGCGCAGAGGACAAGATGGTTGGATGGCATCAGCGACTCAATGGACATGAGTGTGAGCAAACTCTGGAAGATAGTGATGGGCAGGGGAGCCTGGCGTGCTGCAGTCCATGGGGTCGCAAAGAGTCGGACACGACTGAGCGACTAAACACAATAGGCTTAGGCCTATTTGTGCCTCCTAAGGCACATCTGGTCCCCCTAAACTGCCTCTCTGGAGTGCCCGCCAGCTCCTCTTTGTTTATTCTGATTAAAGTATTAAGGCTACAGCCCAGCTCAGACTTTCCCCCTTTCTCTACCTGGTACCCTTTCCGCGGCCCCTGCTGAGAAAGCCTCCCTCACCCGGCCGGCCTCACGGGCCCGCCTCACGGGCCCTCTTTTCATCACACATGAGGCCAGGCAAACAATGACCCTGTAAACACAGAGGCACACCCAATGCCCTGCAGACTCCGCTGGAAGGGAGGCCTGTTCTCAGAGCCTGCTTCGGGCATGGAGGGTGTGGAATCTTGCCAGGAACACTCGGTCCAGCTTAGAGGAAAGACCGAGAAATTCAGAGGCTTTCTTTCCACTCAAAACCTGTGCATTTCGCAACTTACAGTGTATACAATGTGGTCTCTTCCAAACAGACTCTCACATATTACCACCTGGCCCTTTACAGGAAAAACCTGCTGACTCCTGGCAGAGAGCACAAAACAAACTCTTACTAAATCAGGCAGAGTCAACCGTGTCACGTATCGTGGTCCACAATCTGCCAGAACCTGCTTGCACCAACGAAAAATGCTGCTGACACCCTAGCGAACAGCATCTACACACCTGCTTCACCCACCCCTCCAGCCCTAGTTCTCTGCTCACCCACGCGCCTAATGACCCACACAGGCTGATTCCCCTGAGATTTTTCTCTCCTCCTCCAAGGCCTCCTGTTGGAAGGGCCCTCTCTGCCGTTGGCCCACGTATTCTTCAAGATTCCACTCCCTCCTCTGTTCCTTTGCAGCCTCAGGCGACCTTGATGGTGCGATCTGGGGCTGCTCACCCATCTCTGTCTGCCTCTGGAACTCTTACCTCCGTAACTCGTACCCACTGCCTTGCATGCACCTTTTCCATACATTTTCCACTTTCAGATTTTTCCCACCTCTCCCCGGACTGGAAGCTCCCTGAGGGCAGGCGCCAGACGACTCTGAACTCCCTCACCTGAACGAACGAACATTTTTAAAGTAAAAGAAGCCCGAGTATATACTTGCTGTGTGAACAGTTGATTCTGAAAATCTGTCTTCGAATTCTAAATTTTTCAGCTTCACTTGAGAGGAAACAGATAAACAGGTTTGATGGCAGAGATGGAGGGAGGGGGTAGAAGAGGGGTCAGCAAGGGCCTGGCAGGGAGTGGGCGGAGGGCGTCCTGGCTAAGCCACGGGGATCAGGGTCTAGACAAGGGCGCGGGACCGGGGATCGTTTGCCGGGCGACGGGTGGATGGATTCAAGAGACACCTACAGTGAGAGATACGAACAGACTGACCCCACGGTAAATGAGAGGCACTGGGGGTCAGCAGAACGTGAGAGGGGCAGATCTGAAGCTCCCAGGATAGCACCCTGGGGCATCGATGATGACGATGGCTTAGGAGAGTCGGCCTGGAGACGCTTAACAGCCTGACCAGTCAATCAGGCCCCACTGTCCTGAGTGAGAGGCTGGCCACAGCAGTTGGGAGGGGCCCTGCAGGGGCCGAAGGGGCAGGCCGGACCACCAGGTGAGTGTGGGTGGAGCACACGGGGCCTCCGAAGCGTCTGATCTTCCAGTGGCTTTGGCCATACTGAGAGGTCAGACCCCAGCTCCAGACCAAACTGCATCATGTCCTGTGAGTTGCAAAACACATAGATTTCCAGCCTGTGTAATGGAGAGACTGCCTCTCTGAATCTCACGGGCGTACCCAAGGGTCAATGCTCTCAAGTAGACAGGATTGTGGACATACTGCATTTTCTTTGGTTTTGAAAAAGAAAGCATACTTGATGTTTCTCCAACAATGGCTTTGCAGCTGAAAATAACTAAGCTAGGGAGAAAATATTCCCAGGTACTCAGTTTTGAGTGAGGCATCGTTCAACATCGCAGCCTAAGATTTCTCGAAGCGGGTCATGGACCACCTGCATGGGCATCACCTGTGATGCTTATCAAACACTGAAGTTTTTGACCTTAACCTACACGCAGCCAATTTAACCAATGAAGATAGAACAATCATCGAGAAGTAGTTAAAAATAAGCTGGCAGAGTATGCCAATGGATTTCACACAACATATACAGACTCTAAAAACATAAAACATAGTGACAGCATATTTTATCTCACACAGGTTATATGTTTAAATGTATCTTCGTGATCTTCATAGCTGTAAAAGATTAAAAACAATAAAAATGAAGTTCAGGTGAATGTTGGCAGTCTCAGAAGCAGCCTTGGGAGCAAAGTTTAAAAGCCACAGGTTTGAATTACCTCCTTTATAAAACCCACCGAGAAACAAGCCAAAAATGCAAACATAACGAACGAGCTGGCCAATAGTCAGTATCTAGCAATTACTCGGAGAAGGCAATGGCACCCCACTCCAGTACTCTTGCCTGGAGAATCCCAGAGACAGTGGGCCCCCGTCTATGGGGTCGCACAGAGTCGGACAGGACTGAAGCGACTTAGCAGCAGCAGCAGCAGCACAATTACTACTGGATGACGACAACTGTCATTAATAAGTCAAGATCCACCACATGAACAAGAGGCCTGGTCCCCAATCCTTCTTTTCACTGCCACCAGGCTTCCCGAACCAACCTGACATGCCCAGAGGAAAACGACCCCAGCCACAAGCTCCTACCCCAGGACCCTCAGCCTAGAGCCGGCCCTTCTCTGCTGTGTCAGGGATTGTGTCAGAATTACAATCCTCTATTTTATCTGTTGCTTCTATTTTCACCAAAGCATTTTTCTCCCTTTCCCCTTCTTAATGCTCTCTCCCCTCCCCAGGGAGGGAACCCACATGATCCAGAATTCAAACCTCACTCCCAGGGCAAAGTGGGCTCAGCGATGCCACGGCTAACGTGCCTCCCTTTCAATAGCCAAGTCCCCTTTCTCCTCCTCGTCCAGCGCTCTTACCCAGACCTGCCATAAATTCCCCCTTATGACCTGGCTGCCCATCTGCAAAGCAAAAAGCCAAGGGCAGGACAGCCAACCTGGAGCCCGGCACTAAGAAATAAATACTCTCCAGGGAAGAAAACCAACTCTCTTTAGACAGAAACGTTTAACAAGCAGCAGGACACGGTCTACCCCAGCAAAGTGCCTAGGTGCAAGGGTGTCAGAAGTGGGCAGCGTGGACATCCAACGCATTTCACAGGCAGGGCCCACCTTAGGCACAGCTCAGACCAAAGATGTGGGTCTTTATATACTGGAGTCTTCCTTAATCACTTAAGCCTGAAATCTTTCTCAAGCCATCATCTGGGAGGTTGGGGGTGGGGGGTGGTGGTGGTGTGTGGATGGACTGTTATACTTTCTCTAGTAAGCATTTCATCAGGAATAACAGAATAATCAACCACACTTGTACAGCACACTAGCATCGCCAGAGCTCGCACAGCGATCTCATTCATTCCTTACAGAAACTCGAACGCGCGTGCTGTCACTTAACGAATAAGGATTGGGCTCAGAAAAGCGACGTGACCAAGCATCACAGAAACTGCCAGCAGAGACAAAGGCCTTAAATCGAGCGCTCTATTTATTTAAAGCACTCCAGCAGGGCTATTTTTTAAAACTGCAAGCAAAACCTCAACACAAGGCCAGACTTTTTTTTCCCTTGCTACTGGACTTGAACAAGAATCTTTCACAAAACATGAGCGTGAAAAAGTGTCAAAAGAGGCCAAAGAGTTAACCTCACCAGCTGCTCCGGCAGGCACGGGCCCGCACACACCATGGCGACGGCAGGCGGCTGAGCCCCGGCACCGGGGACACCAGCGGCCCCCAGGTGATCGCAGGGTGCAGTGGGCTGGGGGCCTCTGCTTCCTAGGGTGGTCCCACCCTTCTCCAGGCGAGGTCAGGGTGCGGGCCAGGGGTGTGGCCCCGAGGCAGCAGTGGCAGAGGCTGGCGCTCCTCCGTTCAGTCAGCCGCTCAGCCGTGAACACTTCTCTGGGGCCCCAAGGACCGGCTGACACGGGTGCCAGACGGCGGTTTCCCCCAAAATGAGCGCTCGCATAGCTTCGTGTGCAAGAGGCGCAACTAGGGCTTTGTATCTTTCCAAGTTACTCAGGAAGCATGAAATTCCCTTCACGTCAAACCTGTTTTCGGGGGGCGTCTGTGTGTGTGCACAGTGTTTTTGGGGGCGTCTGTGTGTGTGTGCGCAGTGGTTAACCACACGGCATGAAGAAAATCCACCAAAGTGCACTGGTGTGCTCGTAGCTGACATCATTTATTGTGATTTTAAACGTTAACAGATTTTGCTTTAGAGCAAACTTTAGGTAAATGATATGTAATGCGAATCAAATGACTGGGGAAACTAAACTGATTCCACTTACTGAGCGGTTACTAAAAAAAAATAATAATAAGACACACCTTACCAACTGCTACGGCTACAAGGGCCTACGGGACGAGGTCGACGGCACTGTACTGGACCCTGAAGTTCACTAGCAGTTCAGAGAGGAGGAAACGAAGACCCTCATCCTACATTGAGCCACTTTTTATTATTTGGAAGAGGTCCTTCACCACCATTTTCTAGATTTTAACGCTGCATCTTGGGGCAAGCCCTAGGTCAAGACCGCTTCTCTCAGTGCCCCTTCCAACAGCATGATGGATTTCCTTAAGCTACACGTTTCTCTTCCCCCTTCGACTTGAACAGCTCCATTCCCGACAGCGAGACGCCCACTCGCTCGGCTCGCCGGGGCCACTGCAGCTGCCTCTCAGCTGTCTAAGCCCGTGTATCCCTGAGCTGCGTGGTCGGCCCGGCCCGTGCAGGGCAGCCCTCCTCCCGCTTAGAGCGGCTGTCTGAGCCTCTCACCCCACAGCCCGCGGGGCTCACCTACAGGAGGCGGCTCTGATGACAAGCAAGGGTTAAACTCCCCAGGGCCGAGTGGTAAGGAAAGGAGCTTATCTGTCGCCAAAAAAAAAAGAGAAAAAAATCCACCCAGAAGTTTAGGGGCTTAAAACCACCAGAGCCGTGTAGATGGTCCGTCCAGGCTTCGTTCACCTGTCAGGCACTGTGGTGGGGATGATGGAAGGCTGGAACTTTTCTCCACGTGGCTAACGTGGGCTTCTTCACGTGGCAGCCGGATCCCGGAAGCACACACTCCCCAAAGGCAGGAAGCAGAAGCTGCCAGGTCTTTTAAAGACTAAACGTCGAGGGAGCCCAGTGTCCCTGCCTCTGCATTCACTGTGCCGGCCAATTCCAGGGGAGGGGAGACACGCCGCCTCGTGATGAGCAGGGGTGGTGACCCCAGCAGCCACTCTTATCTTCCACGCGGTCTTCTCATGTTTTCTCAAAGAAGGATGTGTGCCTACAATCTCCTGGATTTAACCAGGGTCAGAATGAGATCTGCACTGAAGGTCACACAGCCAACTACCACTGTGGTCCAAAAATGGAGTGCGTTGACAACTGGAACTCACTGAATGGACAGATACATTAGCCCCACTCGTTACCAGGTCATAAAGCCCTATCTACAATACCCAACCGTCAACAACCATACAGGGTCCCGAGAATGGAAAACAAACAAGACCAGTGTACACTTCTCTGCCCGACATTTCAAAAGTGAGATGGAATCTAAAGACACGTAAGGAAATCTTCATGAGTTCACACGTTCCTATCTGTCCTGTCTTTAGGGATCTCAGCAGAGGCTAAATATGTGACACAGAATTTAGGAAAGGAAATAAGAACTGCCTTTTGGGGGTAAAGGGAGTTTGAGATTAGCAGACACAAAGTACTCTATCCTATGATGGATTATCAACAAGGTCCTACTGTATAGCACAGGGAACTATATTCAATATCCTGTGATAAACCACAATGAAAAACTATATGAAAAAGAATGTAAATACATATATAACCAAATCACTTACTGTACAGTAGAAATTAACGCAACACTCTAGATTAACTCTAATTCAATAAACAAAAAAATTTTAAGCGCCTTCCTATCATCTTTAAGAGCAACAGGGATAGCATAAAGGGATAGAGTATATAATTAAATAGTTCATCCCACTAGGGGGATGGTACGTAAAAAAATATGGGAGAGCCCTGTAAATGAATAGTTACTCAAGAGAGCAGCTTTGCTTAACCATAAGCCCAAGCAAGCTTGCTTATCAACAAAACCATGCCACAGAAGCACGGGACATGCCCCCAGACAATAAAACAACGGAGACACGCATCCTGCCAGTGAGCTGGGATGTTCTAGGGATCCCTAGAACATGCTCTCTGCACACATAAAAGACAGTAATTTGTGGACCTGGCCTGACCACGTAGGGATAGTAAAACTCCCCTGCTCAACCTGGAGGAGGAGCTGGTGATGGACGCATGACGTCCGCTCAAGAAAGAGGAAGGCGTTCTTCTCTCCCTCCCCCCCTTCTCCTTCGATTATAAAACTGTATCCCCGGGAGTGATCTCGGGGCCTGGCACCCTCCTGCCCACCCACCTGTGAGCCTCACAAGTGTCCTATTCTAACAAATCACTTCCCATCTCTCACTGCCTCTCGCTGGATTCTTTTCTGCGCTGAGACATAAAGGACTGTGGTACTGGAGGTTCTTCAGAGCTCCCGAAACGACACCCAATGGTTTGCAGAGGCGCAGTGGAGTGAGGAACCCTCTATACACTCAGAGGGGGTATCAGATGCTAAGTGCTCTTCCTCCAGAAAGTCGGATGGCCTGTACTTTTAAAAACAGCTACTTTTCCCCCAGGCTCCAGAGAAACTGGATCAAAATTTGACTTTTTTAATCTACCAAGGTGCTTCCACGTGACCTATGGATAGGACACAGCCTCTGGCGTGAAGGCGCTGGGGTCCGGGCTCATCTGCAACGCCCCAAGGACCGCCACCCACTTCCCCCTCTGCGCTCAGCGTCACTGTGATCCCCTCTGGCTCCCCCAGCTCCCTTCGCAGGACCTCTGCGGGCAGGAGAGCAGGTTTCTCCTGCCCGCGCGCTCTTCCACCCTCGCAGCTCACCCATCAGACCCGGCCACACCAGCCACTGAGAGGGCTTCTCCTGACCACCCTTCTTCACTCAGGCCTCCCCATCACTCACTCTGTCTCAGCTCCTGTTTACCTCCTTTGGCGTATTTATATAAATGCTCAGTTCATGTAGTAGTATCTTTTTACTATCTAGCAGAACTAGAGTAACTGGAACATCAGCCTCCCAAGAGCAGTGGCCACGTTTCTCTCACAGAACACTTGCATCTCCAGAAGTGCATCTGGAAGGTCAGAGGAATTCAGAAGGGTCACGAATCCTCCCTGACCTCCAGGTTCATAAAGGAAGCAACAACAGGCAAACCACAAACCTCTCTGGAGTTAATTAACTTTTTTTGTTAAAGGGAGGAAGCTGCATTATATAATATTAATTTTTTGCCAGCTTCACCACTGAATTATAGCTTATTCCACAGCTGTTAACCTAGAGAATTGGGTTTAGTAAACAGTCACTATTTAATCAGTTAAAGATTTGTTTTCTAGTCTCTAATTTCCAATAAATTTAACATTGCAGAATCTTAACACAAATAGAGATTTGTCTGTGGTAAAACACTATCCCTGATCTTATATTACATTTTAAGTATCTTAAAGGAATATAAGAAAAGTCCAATATATGAAAAAAATCAGAAGTATAAAGTCTTTATATTTTTCATACACTGGAATTTATCTTCTATACCAGGGATGATGTCCAATCTATAACAAACTGCAGTCCTATGTTTGAAGTTGTAATTTGCTGACAATCTCATTTCAAGCACATCCAAAATTAGCAACTAATTCTTTACACATACTTTATTAATAGACTCCTGAAATTCAAAGATAAGAGAGAAGCACACTCAGTGTGAAGTAGGGAAAACATATAAAAAGAAAAATAAAGGCTCATTTTAATACAATTATTATCAGATAAACATAATCAATGAGATTAACTCAATGCCTACATTTTTATCCTATTCAACAGCAAAAGACACAATATGTGCAATTACATAACTATTGATAAAGTTACTTGATATAATCAACTGTACATCATGGTTTATGATTTGGTTTTCATACGTTACAGAGCTAAAGGGTGACTTTTAAATTTTGACAACTGTTTGGATTTAATGATAATCAGAAAGAACTTTCCCAGAAATACATCTAGGGGAAAGGCAGCCACTATTATAAAGTGCTCTTGGTTTGGCCTTTAAAAAAGAGGAGAGTAAATCATTTTTCCTACATACCAGAAACTAAAACAACGTTATAAATTAACTATGCTGCTGCTGCTGCTAAGTCGCTTCAGTCGTGTCCGACTCTATGTGACCCCATAGACGGCAGCCCACCAGGCTCCCCCATCCCTGGGATTTTCTGGGCAAGAGTGCTGGAGTGGGGTGCCATTGCCTTCTCCTATAGTTCAATTTTTTAAAAAAAAATGGAGAATAAACCATCAAACCCTTGAAAGTCCTTAAAGTCTGAAGTTGCCGACACCTGGTAGTTTAGTGACTCATAAAATCTTTTCTAAGAAAACTTTTCATAGATTTTTTTTCATGGCTCCTCCATACAGTCCAGTAGAAAATTCATTAACCCTAAAAGGATAAGAAAGAGATGGGAATACCAGACCACCTGACCTGCCTCTTGAGAAATCTGTATGCAGGTCAGGAAGCAACAGTTAGAACTGGACATGGAACAACAGACTGGTTCCAAATAGGAAAAGGAGTACGTCAAGGCTGTATATTGTCACCCTGCTTATTTAACTTATATGCAGAGTACATCATGAGAAATGCTGGACTGGAAGAAACACAAGCTGGAATCAAGATTGCTGGGAGAAATATCAATAATCTCAGATATGCAGATGACACCACCCTTATGGCAGAAAGTGAGGAGGAGCTAAAAAGCCTCTTGTTGAAAGTGAAAGAGGAGAGTGGAAAAGTTGGCTTGAAGCTCAACATTCAGAAAACGAAGATCATGGCATCTGGCCCCATCACTTCATGGGAAATAGATGGGGAAACAGTAGAAACAGTGTCAGACTTTGTTTTTTTGGGCTCCAAAATCACTGCAGATGGTGACTGCAGCCATGAAATTAAAAGGCGCTTACTCCTTGGAAGAAAAGTTATGACCAACCTAGATAGTATATTCAAAAGCAGAGACATTACTTTGCCGACTAAGGTCCGTCTAGTCAAGGCTATGGTTTTTCCTGTGGTCATGTATGGATGTGAGAGTTGGACTGTGAAGAAGGCTGAGCGCAGAAGAATTGATGCTTTTGAACTGTGGTGTTGGAGAAGACTCTTGAGAGTCCCTTGGACTGCAAGGAGATCCAACCAGTCCATTCTGAGGGAGATCAACCCTGGGATTTCTTTGGAAGGAATGATGCTAAAGCTGAAGCTCCAGTACTTTGGCCACCTTATGCGAAGAGTTGACTCATTGGAAAAGACCCTGATGCTGGGAGGGATTGGGGGCAGGAGGAGAAAGGGACGACCGAGGATGAGATGGCTGGATGGCATCATGGACTCAATGGATGTGAGTCTGAGTGAACTCCGGGAGTTGGTGATGGACAGGGAGGCCTGGCGTACTGCGATTCATGGGGTTGCAAAGAGTCGGACACGACTGAGCGAATGAACTGAACTGAACTGAAAAGGATAAGCACAAAACCCAGACAGCAATAACAAATAAGATGAACCACAAACGTGTGCACGAAATAAAAGCAGATGACAGGTTTGCTGGGCACCCAACCCCTAAACACCATGAAGAACTTACATCTCCTTCAGACGGAACAAATATAAAAAAAACTCACACTGATGAAGCACTAATACACTACATGTGCCAAGAACTCTGCTGAACAGCTGGCACAGATTCATCCCACTGAATTCTAAAATCTGAAAATAATCTGATTCCAGACATGCTCCAAGGGAAAAAAAGGATAAAATAGGGAAAGGGACTGGAAAGACAAAAGACAGATCACATGCTTTATTCAAAAAGGACTCTCAGCCTATTTACAGCCTCACTCTATAAACAATCCTAACAAGCTTGCCTAAACACCTGCTGAGTCCTTAGCAGGTAAAAGGAAGGCAGGTCACTATACTGATGGCTATAAAAAGTGGTAATTGATGAGCAAGAGACATGGGAAATCAACATAAGCAGCAAGCTAGTCCCAAAGATCATGGGCATCTTGAGAGCGTTAATGATGATGCAAAATGTATTATATATCTTATTAAGCCCTGATGGCATCATTAAGAAAAACTTCCGTAAAGAATGACTACATTATACAATAATCCTTTGCTGTGCGGGTAACAGTCAAGGAGAAACAAGACAAGCATGGAGCTATGCTTGGAATGCTCTCCTTAAGACGCGTGAAAAGGAGTGACAAGCGTGCGAACTGCCCTTGGAGAGCCCACCTGTAAGACTCCCGGCTGCAGCTGGAGCGAACGCTCCCTGTGCTGGGTGCAACGTGGGCTTCCCACAGAATCCGCCTGCCAACGCAGGAGACTCAAGAGACACGGGTTTGATCCCTGGGTTGGGAAGATTCCCTGCAGTAAGAAATGGCAACCCACTCTAGAATTCCTGCCTGGAAAACTCCATGGATAGAAGAGCCTGGTGGGCTACAGTCCATGGGGTCACGAAGTGTCGGGTAAGACTGGACACGCACGCTTGCACTGGGTGTAGCAGGAACAACCGTGGTTTGGGCATCAGGCCTCCTGGGCATCAGAGGCTCTGCGACCCTCTCCCTGTGTGCCTTTGGACAAGCCGTATGCTTGCTTGTTTAAAAAATGAGACACTGGTGCACCTAACCTTAAAATCCTTTTGCATTTTTAATATTCTGCTTTTAAACATTACAGGGAAGAAAGCACCTATTACCACTTCTCTGAAATTCATGAAGGTTGATGCCTTGTCAACACTTCTAAGAAGTGGAGTTTTAAAAACCACAAAAATGCACTCAGTTAATATTTACAGAAGGAAGATAACTTTCGTTCCCTGGAGAAAAGTCACATTTGCAGGTAAGATCTAACAGGGCAGACTGGTCTTGCCTGTCTAAAATTGGAACCCCACTTTCACTTGCTTGTTGCAGTCTGAAACGGAGGAGAAAATTATTGCTTTCATTTCGAAGCAATTTGGGGAGAGAAATTTTTCTCCATGTAAGTTGCAAATATCCAACTGGAACACGCTGTTGCTCTTAACACATAGGCCTCCTTGGAAAGGAAATTTACCTTGTGGACTAAGCCACAAAAGGACACCCACTTCCAGCATGAGCCACCACACAGACAAATGTATATTTGGAGGGGGGTTGGTGACGGACAGGGAGGCCTGGCGTGCTGCGATTCATGGGGTCGCAAAGAGTCGGACACGACTGAGCGACTGAACTGAACTGATGAGGACATATAAGAATATTATAAGAATATATAAGAATAAATGCACTGAATCAGTATTTACACCAGGGGTGATTGATTAACTCCCAAGCCGAGATCAAGGTGGTCACTAGCATTAACTTCTGAAACTAGTTGTTCTCAACCCTGGCTGCACATCAGAGTCACCTGGGTGCCATCCCCCACCCCCAACAATCACCCACTCCCAGCCATGGGGTCCTTTAATGATCGGGATAATCCAATCAATGAGATTCTCCTTACCAAATCGGATCATCCTTGGCAGATTTCATTCTGTTAGGAGTCTGCCTATGAATAGGCAGAAAGAGCAATACATTAAAAGAAAATTGAAAAATCTGATGGCCAGTGGCTTGTGCTGGACAGACGGTTAATGTTAATACTGAATTCTTCCTGCTGGGTTGAACTATTTAAACCCCATTCTGAATGCAGGGTGTGGAGAGAAAGGAAAAAAAAAAAGAGGCCCTCAGTAGGCCTGGAAATGCTTCTGAGAACCTAGGATGATTTTCTGAGTTGTGAAGCAAGGCTTTTTAAGCTGCTATCCTGCAGATAAAGACCATTTAGTCTTGTCCGGCCCTCAACACGATCGACCTTCCCTGCCCCTCCACCACCAACCACCCCTCCCCGCCACCGCCCCAACCCCCGCTTCAGGGAAGTCTTCCCGCATCTGTTTTGCTTGGCAACACACACCAGCATTCCAACACAGGCCACCTGGCCACCGAGACAAGGTTGCAACACATTCATGTGGCAAAATAAGAAACCTGCTCAAAAGGAAAAACTATCTGCACGGAGGGTTCTTGGAGCACAGATCAGCGGACTGCAGGGCTCCGCTCCCTAAGGGAGGCGCCTCCGAACCACTTGGTACCCTGCCCCTGACCCTTTCTTCCTGGTCGTGAGGCTGAGACACTGTTCCCAGGCCTGCTCTCTCTAATGGAACTTTCCACTCCCCAAGGCCCCGGTCGGCTTCTCCAAACCCAGCACCTCTGCACAGGCCTGAGGAGGTCGGGTTCCGAGAAATGAGGAGAAATTGGTGGGGGCCACTTTCTGATGCCTTAGGCAGGACATCAGCACAAAACACTGGCGCTTGGTATTATTTCCCTTTGTTTCAACCCACGTTATCAGGGAAACTGTTGCTGGGACAAAGGAGCATCAATTTCCTTAGCAGCGACTTAAGAATGCTCTCCCGGGCTCACGTCTTCTCCCTGCACGGAGGCTGTGACTGTGTTTCAAGGCCTCTGTCCATCAAGGAAGCACACGATGAACCAGAGGACAAAAACAATGACCTCAGAAACCGGGGAAAACAGATGCAGCAAGCCCTGCTCCCAGACACAGCTTCTGGAAGGCCTGCCTCTCTCTGGGGGTGAGGCCTGCAGGCTAAACGAGCTATTTTAAATGCTGCGGATCTGCTCTGCAGCCCACACATTATTCATCAATGGACAATATGCCTTACAATAAATGCAATCTGCAAATCAGGAGCAGACTGCCTGGTGCAAAAGTGCAAAAAATAAACCCACCCACATCCTGCCGTGACACAGGCAGCAGAAAGCTCTTGAAAGAACACTTGCTTAAGGAGAATAAATGCTTCCCGTTTTCCAGGCCCTGTACCACCACAGGAACGATCTCTGGTACTAAGGTCTGATGGTCTGAGAACCGAGGCTAGACTAACTAGCTTGAGAAAACACATGACTGTTCCGAGGCTCTGGAAGAGGAAACGCAGCCAAGGCCCGGTCTCTGCCCACCCTCTAAGGGGACGGGCGCAGCTCTGAGGCCTTCCTCTTTCCACCTGCAGCCCCCGTACAGGAGCCGGTGCGGGCCCTGGGGATGTAAATAGGATCGCACCTGCTGTCATCAGCCTCCTCCCTCCGTACGACACCCACGCCACCACCACGGGCTTCGAGGCCTGGACACCCTGGCCCTCTGCACCCACTTCAGCCCTGTTCACCTCCACACCCGTCCTCCTACCTCCAGCCAGGTGCTGGCAGAATAGGTCTGTGGAAGGCAGACAGGTAGGAAAGGAAGGGATTCACTCAACTCCACATTTGATGGCAAGAGAGGAATTATTTATGCTGATGACCACATTCCCCCGCTCCCCGTCCCTGCCGCCAATTCTTCAGCAACCATTCACATTAAGAAACAACAGGTTGAAACTTGGTAACTGTGATCAAGGAATTAAAATTCGTGGGCAAATACAGAAATCACATCACTGGCGGTTTCTACCTTCAGTCTTTCAAAACATGGCTCCTCCTGCTGACCCACTGAGACAAATCCCGGTTATCTTTCCAGATCTGGTTCCGATCTTCCCCTTCCGTGACATCACTTCTGTCCATCATGACCCACAGTGTCCTGTCCTGTGTGTAAGCATGCCTTAATGGTTGGACTCTAAGAGGCTGGGAAGACTGGTCTGTAGAACTTTCTGTTCAGCGGATAGGACAGCTCCGATGAGGCACGTGTGCCCAGAAGCACTGACTCAGGAGACCTGACACAGAGCAAGCACTGGCAGCAGGCGAGAGACTGCTCACAGAGCTTCGCACGCTGCACATTCAAAGATAATTACTGCACACTTGTGAGCACAAAGAATATTCTCAAGTGTGAAAATAACACCCTCAGTTTCCTCATCTTTAAACTGGAAGGATTAGGGTTAGGGTCTACATAATTCTTAAGGAAACTCACATCTCTAAGTTGATAAACAAAAAACGACCCTTGCTGCATATTCCTATCAAAGGAGAGTGCCAGACTGTAGGGCACAGGAGCATTTCTTGCTAATATAATTTCAACCGAGGGTGTAGGCAGGCCCTTAAGCACACTGTGTTTATATAAAACTATTTTCAGCACTTTGTCCTTTGCTACAGCATCTGGGTATCCTCATAATATACATGTGAACGTGTAGATTATTGTATCAGGATTTTTTTTTAAAAATGGCTTCTACTATAAAAGACTGAAAGCGAAAAAGTGAAAGTTAGTCGCTCAGTCGTGTCCAACTCTTTGCGACCCCGTGGACTGTAGGCCACCAGGCTCCTCTGTCCAGGGGATTCTCCAGGCAAGAACAGTGGAGGGGGTTGCCATGTCCTTCTCCAGGGGAGCTTCCCGACCCAGGGATTGAAGCTGGGTCCCCTGCATTGCAGGTGGATTCTCTACCATTTGAGACATGAGGTTAACAAACTTAAACACTGAAATTACATTAAAGTGTTTAAAGTTATACTACAATTAGGCATCTCTTTTTTCAAGTGGAAAAGCGTGATTGCTGAGTGCACACTGAATAGACACTAAGCTTAAGGCGCTTTTACTCTTGAGAAAGATACTATAAGAACCCAGAACGAGGCTGTTAGTAGGCAGTGTTCAACCAGCCCAGCTCCTTAGGAAAGTTAGAGTCTCACAATGGACCTTCTAGCCTGAAAACCTCTCTGCTTTGAAGACGTGCTAGGTTCTTCGGCTGGAGCTTAGGACACGTGTTTCAGTTTTTCTACTCCATCTTTTCTACTGACTGAGTTTTCTACTCAGCTCAGTTTTTAAACAATCAGACCACAGCAGCTTTTCTGTCCCCCTTGAACAGTCAAATACCTAGCCGGGTATTTTAAAAGAAAATGAAAAAAAAAAAAAAAAACCTCTCTCAAGTATGATAATGAAGCTTTAAAAAGTCACTCAAGGAACTGGATGAGTTATGACATATGTGGGTCATTAAATATATTTTAAAAGTTTGTCAGTTCTGGATTATCCCACAGAGGGTAAGAATAAAAAACTATACATCTATCAAACTATTTGAATCCTCAATACCTAATATCACATCCCTACCCTGTCTGAACCTCCCAGAAAAAGGTAAGCAACAAAAGATCACGGATTAAAAGCAGATTCCTCAGAGTTAATAGATGAGAGATGTAAATGCCACCTAACTTGCCCTGATGTATAAAAATGAAGCCCCCAAAGAAGGCTATGTAAATTCTGAAAGGCAAATTCACCTGGGGAAACGCTGGTCTTTTCCCCCCTGGAGGGACTTTCTGCTTACCATGTATAGGTCATAATACTCAGTACTAAACTAAACAAGTTGTTTCAAAGCACAGATAGTTGGGGCAGACCCCTGAAGGAACCAAAACCAAGTATTTGAACACTAAGTGTGCCCACTGGGGGCTTCCCTTGTAGCTCAGTTGGTAAAGAATCTGCCTGCAATGCAGGAGAACCGAGTTCAGTTCCTGGGTCTGGAAGGTCCCTTGGAGAAGGAAATGGCAACCCACCCAGTATTCTTGCCTGGGAAATCCCACGGAGAGGGGAGCCTAGAGGGCTACAGTCCCTGGGGCCACAAGAGTTGGTCAAGGCTTAGCAACTAAACCACAAGTGTGGCCACAACAGTCAAACCAGAGAAAGCAGGGTCCCTTTCAACTCAGTTGATGATACTTCCATGACCTTTCCCTTCTCTTGAAGCGGTCTAGTCCAACGTGCCAGAACAGCCCTTGGTTCTAAAATGATCAGGGTATAAAAAGCAGGCTTCATGAAAGTCAATCTACTTCATCCTGCAGCCTGAAGACTACACTTCCTGTTAAGATGCGGTGACGCCTGGAGACCCCTGAGGTGTCCATTCAGAACACAGCACAAAACAGGCGAGACACTGACCACTGCACTCGGCCCGCCCAGCAGCCCACTATTCCACTGCCATTCCCTCTTGCCCAAGGAGCTATGGAGAAATAAATAAATAAAAACAAGAGATTTTAAAAAGGAAAACCCACTGGAAACATCATGCATCCGCAATGCATACTGTGTCGAGATTATTTCTAAAAATCTTTTCACCATCTCCATCTGCCCAGAAAAAACCACTAAGCTCCTAAACGACACATTTTAGGGCATATTTTTAACACTCTGTTCTCGCAGGCCTTTTTCACCTTAAACTGGAGCTGGCTGGACATCGGGGGTAGACTGCTGTCCTCTCTTGTGGAGGACATGGAATATTATGCTGCCTGGTATGAATCAAGGGAACTAGATGATTGCAGACAGGTTACCAAACCTCTCAATAATCACTAGTCAATTGTGGAGTGGGCTTCCTGAGTTTCTTTTGGCATTCAGAATGGAAACTTAGATATTTTGGTATTCGAGCATTCAAGCAACAGTTTCAACACCTTCCATGAATTCCTGTTTTTTTCTCATTTTTTGCAAATGTCTTAGAGTTTAAAAAGGACAATGTATTTAGGGCATTGATCCATCTCAGCATTAATGCAGTTGATTACTTTTATTTAAAAAAATTGCACAGACTCCTATTCAGAATTTTTACCTATAAAAGCTGAGCTATAGGGAAGTGACTATTTAGATTAGCCTCAATTAATTTTAAACTATCAAGTATACAGAGACACCCAACGTTGACTAGATTTAAGGTAATTCTTACACGGAATAAATGTCTTCTGGAATTGCAAACTTTTGTGTAGACATAACAATTTTCTTATTAGCACGTATTATAAAATTGTAGTTTTAGTTCAGTGCCGAAGAACTCTGCCTCCAAGCTTAGCCAAAAGAAGCAGCTGCAGCATTTATGAAAACCCTCTAAAAGGCAGTATCCAATAAGGCCTATTCCCAAATATTGCCCTCATTTGTAAACCACACAACATGGAAATTTTGTACAGATAATGTTAGACTCCTGCTCAAAAGCCACAGCCATAAGAAGGAAAGATAGACAACTGGAAACATGCCCTGGTTAAAAAAAAAAAAAAATATATATATATATATAGATAGAGATATAGACACACACATATATAGCCAAAATGACATGGTAAACCAACAACACGCCTGAAATGCCAGCAGATATAACTACGTTTAAGTTTCAAAATCCAATTGTGCAAACACAATTGAAGGTCCTGTTGTCTGAGGCAGAGCTGGCAAATGATCTGCAGTCTCTTCGAGGCCTGTGTCACACAGGGCACCGTGAAGGCCTTGTGAGGCTGACTATCCGAGGGGCAAACACTAGGGAAGGCTGAGGTAACAGTACACAGGGGATCAAAGCCAGTTACCAAAGCAAACGACTCCAGGGATTCCTTAAACCTCTGTGGCCCTGTGTCTAACGCCCTGTGATCAAAAACCTGTTCACAGCAACTGAATTACCTCCCTCGGGGAACAATCTGTACCCTCCAGAGATGTGGGTAACAAAGGAAAAGACCAACACAACACCTCATTGAAACCTCACCATAAACCCAGGAGTTGGGTGTTTTTTCGCTGACAAGGGAGAATGCTGAGAGAGGGAGTCTCACTTCCTGGGGCACGTCAGGAATCCGCAGAGCCCAGTGCACTCGGCCAGTGCTCCAAGGCACCCATCGAAGCCGCCACCTCCAAATCTTCAGCATTAAAACGTCACATCCCAGAGAGCACTGAGCTGCTGCACAGGTTTTTATGTGCAAAGATACAAACATATTTTTAAAATTCCCATTCTACATAGATACAAAAAACGATAGCATGGGATACTGTCATTAGGTGTATGTCATTAGTTATCACACCTAATGACAGTATCACATACCTTCACTGGAAACAGTAAAACAACAGTTTTACCACATGATGGTCGGAAAAGCTGAGCGAGGCAGTCGGATGGTTAAGTGAGATAAAGGCCGGCACTGATCAAACTGTCACGTGCTACAGAGATGTGAGTGTCACCCACAAGCCCTTTGTGTTTCTGTGTGCACACATTATCAGTACACTTTTCACTAATCCCTTCAAGGTGAAATTTCAAGTTACATAATATTGGAACACGGCTGTACACAACCATGTTGAGAGAGACAGCTGAAAAGAAAAATTCACAGAATCTGATCAGAGACCAAGTCAATGAAAGGACTACCAGCTATTTTTTAATCCACTACATTGCAGTGGTGGTGCTTTTAAATAAAGAATCTGCCTGCAATGCAGGAAACCCGGCTTTGATCTCTGGGTTGGGAAGATCCCTTGGAGAAGGGAATGGCTACCCACTCCAGCATTCTTGCCTGAAGAATTCCATGGACAGAGGAGCCTGGTGGGCTACAATCCATGGGGTTGCAAAGAGCGAGCCAGACACGACTGAAG
Source organism: Aepyceros melampus (assembly GCA_006408695.1). NCBI lineage: Eukaryota > Metazoa > Chordata > Mammalia > Artiodactyla > Bovidae > Aepyceros > Aepyceros melampus. Next base: position 354,805 of record SJXQ01009889.1, read on the forward strand.
GACTAACGCTGGTAGATATCTTCCTAGACTTAATTTTTTAAGGTAAAAAGGAGACACCAACTAATAGTAATGTCAAAAATGTTCTGTAGAGTCAAACCACCCTGTCTAAAAGATATCTAAACTAAAATTCTCCCCAAACAAAAAGAGCTTGGGTGTTCCTCTGCCATTCAGTAAAAGGAATTGGGAATCACAGAAGATTGCCATGCTGCTTCTGTGACATGTGTGTCCATGGGAAGGGCACAGGGGAGATTCAGAGAACCTAGAAAGGAGGAGAGAAAGAATGCTCTCTCCCTGTAGCGTATGGAGTGGGCGTCCGAAGAAGTGTTCTGCCCCCGCTCCCTGGCTCTTTGATCTCTGTTTACATTTTGAATTCTGTGTCAGCAAGAAACAGAGTCCCAGAAACTTTCCAAGGACTCAGTGTGATGTTATATACACGGTGGACCTTAAACACTTAATGACATTATTAATGGGATTAGAAACCGGCTCCTGAAACTTGTAGGATGCAGAGCCAAGCAGTTGCTATGCACAAAAGCATCGTGCAAGGGCACAGAAACCCCTGACACACAGGATCCCTCTTCCTCAGAGCCACTATTCTGCAGTTAGGAACCTTAATCCAACTAAGGAACCCAAAACACTAATCTAAGAAAATTACTCATTAACAACCATTAAAATGCTACAAAGTAAATTGGTAAGGTATAAGCATTTTGAAATATTATAACACTGTAACTGATAACTCTAAAAAATCAATTCTGTCTTACTTCACAGACTGGGTAGAAAAAAAAAAATCAAGGATCACAAGAGGTTCCTGGAATCTGATTAGCTTTTTTTTTTTTTTTTTTAAACAATCATGTTGCATTTTAAATTTATTCATGACAGTCATGACAGGATGTCTGGGAGGCACTGAGCAAAGTTCTCAACAAAATAGCCTTGTAATAAGGACTAAGGCCTGGATCGTGACATCTGAGCACATTCGCAAAAGGAATCTTGAAAGGTTTTCCCCATCAACGAAGATTTCTGACATCATTCAAAAGACCTAACTGTAATCGATTTTTCATGTAAACTAATAATGAAATGCCCTTCTGTCCAAAGCAGCGAATATTTGAGACGTCAAAAGGGCTTGGTGGCGGGCAGACTGCAGACGCCCAAGTGAATGCTTTCCCTCGAGATAAACAAGGCCGTGGCAGCTGCTGCCTGCACGTAACACCCCTGCCCATTTGAAACACGTACAAAGTGTTGAATGGAGCCGACAGTTTTGTTATGAGACAAGTTTTGTTTTTGCTTCTCGAAGAAGCAAGTTTTCACTTAAAAGAAAAAGCCAGCTTCCTACCAACCCTTCACAAATTTATAGAAGGGTACAAAAATACAAATTCGAAAATAAAAACTACTATGCTCTAGATGGAACTTACTTTCCACAAAAAGCTCTTTATTCTAGAACTTACATTTCCAAATGTGAGGGAATTTTATTTTCCACTCTAACAGCCCTTGAAAGTTAGAATGGCCCTTGCATGTAAATTACACACAGTGTTTGGTATGTTCCACATGTTTTTTTAATCCCAGGAGAAACCTCAAGCCAAATGAGACTGTAATTATAAAAATCCATTTGTCCTCAACACCTAACTGCAAAATGATTTAAAAGTCTGATAAGTTGTCAAAACTTAGGATATGCATGTTGTCAATATTATGTGGTAGGTGGTCCAAATTCAGCATGAAAATATGCTGCCCAAAGAAGTCTACACCTGTTGTGATGGTACTTTCTTGGGCTGAAGGTTAGATGCTATTACCAGAATTTTGTTGAAATCTGTACCACTGTATAAAAACGGTATTGGCTCAGACCAAAAATATAGCATTTCCTAATGAAAGGACTAGAGATAATAAAAGAAAAGGGTGTATAAAAGGGAAAAGAAGAAACGGTTACATTAACAGTTATAAAGTTATATTAACGAAAAATATATTGACATTTAGCACCTGATTATATGCCTTGGAAAAAAGTATTTCTCGACACAAAATAATAAAAGATGATACAGTTCCACAGCCAAACTCAGTCATCCACTTTGAAAAGTTGCAATTCACAACTGAAACCAAACACAAAGTCTCCCAGACATTTCACTGTCGTATCCTGAAATCCAGCCGTCAGAGGAAATTCAAGGAAAACCACCCCAATTCAGTACAAGGAGTTTGTCCTTTGTAAACAAATAAAGCACGTGGCTAGTGATTAGTAGTAAAAGAAAGCTAACTGATGAAACTTTGCATCCCATGACAAACTATGAAAGCTGCAGAGTCATCATTTGCCTGGTGGAGTTAGCAGCTGTCTGTCTGTACTCCATTTCACTGAAAGGGAGAGAGCAAGAACACAGGAGCAATGAAGGCCAAAATCTGTTGCTGGGCTTCTGTTTCCACAGCTGGAGGCTGGGCACTTAACTATTCTATATACAGCAGCCCAGCTTAGATGCTCAAGTGGGCAGTGTTAAATTGCAGGGATGTGCAATCTGACCATTAACAAGTCCCCCATCAGTTCCCCCTTGCCTTGGCCCTACAGGCCAATCTGCCTCAAAACACATTTCCTCCCAGCCCACAACTGTGGCTACCTTTGTTCACTATTACTTACTGGGACCAAAAGAAAAAAAAAACAACAAACCCACAAATACAATACATTATACAACCAGGGCTGGCCCTGTACAGCTAAAAGGTCATGAGGAAGAATGGTCCAACATGACATATGCTTGATTATGAAGAAACCAAACACGTTTAACCTGCGATTCTCTCACCTGGATTAGAACGGATTATTTTTTAAACAGGAGCGTTGTCACAGCCTGTATCTGCAAGCAGGTCTTTAACACAGTTCCAATGTCAACATGCTGGGGTGCTGTGTATTAACTCAAAAAGTAATGACATCTTCAAAATTCTTTCATTGAGAAGGGAGGAAAACAGGGGGGAAGGGTTGTCCGGATTTTTCAAAACAGAGTTATGTGGCTTTGAAGACCTAAGGCTACGATATTTTCTAAAATCAGCTAACTAGTTTCATGGACTTCTACCAAAGGCGGGACCACAAATCGTGGATCCACAACCCGGCCAAACACACTAAGTTACTCTGGCCCGAAGCAGGGAAAGTCCCAGAAGGGAGGAGGATGTTGTTTATTTTAATTCCGCTGAAGAATACGCCTGCTGGGCTAGAATCGGCCCCTTCCTCCTGCGGACACACGGCATCACAGGCTCACTTACCGGGGCGCCGGCTCCCGGGGAAGCCAGGCCAGCCGCGGCGGCGTCCTCCTCGGGACTCTGGGGGGCTTCCTCGGGCCCCCGAGTCACAAGGATTCTGAAGTGCTGCTGCCCCGCGTTTTGATCCTGCCTGATCTTAAACGTGCAGCCCTGGCCCTGTGGCGACCTCTCTGCCGCCGCATCGGTCCTGTGGGCGTCGGGAGCCACCCTGCGGCCCCGCGGCGGCGCCTCCGGGTCCGGGTGGCCGCGCTCCTCCGGGGGACTCCCGCGCTCGGCCCGGGGCTGCGTGGGGTACGAGCTGCTCCTCTCCAGCCGGATTCGGGGATACCTCACCAACCTGTCCCCCTTGGTGCCGGTGAAGCCGAAGTTGAAGTCGCCGCCCGGTGCGGGCCCGCCGCCACCGGCTGGCGGCTGCTGCAGCTGGAAGACAAAGCAGCGCTTCCCGGAGCTTCCAGAAGCGTCTGGAACGTGCTGCAGGGACCAGCGCCTGGGCTCGGGCGCCGCCGCCGCGGGGCCAGCCTGGCCCTCGGCCCCCGAGGGTGTCAG
>SJXQ01009889.1:358774-427728 GCA_006408695.1 Aepyceros melampus
CACGGCTGGCGGCTCGGCCTCCTCGCGGCCGTCGGGGCCCGGCGCTCGGCGGCGGCCGCACGTGCCGTTGAGCTGCGGGCCCGGAGCTCCGGGCCCCCTGGGAGGGGAGCCGTCGCCGCCGCCGCCGTCGAGGCTCTTGGCCTCGGGGGGCTCCCCCGGCGGCTCCGTGCCCGCGTCGCCATCGTCGGGGGCGCCATCAGCCGCCTTGCGCTGCAGCGAGATCTGCACGGACGAGCTCCGCGTGGGCCGCGCGTCCACGGGGCCCAGCAGCTGCGGAATGAACATGGACGTGCTGCGCTTGAGCGCGCCCACGCCTCCCCGCAGGCCCGCGTCCTGCGCGCCGCTCGGGGCCAGCGCAACCGCGCCGCCCCGCCGCGGGAGCGTGTGGAATGCCATGAAAAAGTCGTCTTCTCCCTCCTGGTCTAGGATCTCCGACTCGGGGGCTGTGTTGCTGCGGCAGGAGCCAAAATGAAACCGAAGCCGATGAGCCATGGTGCCCAGAGGGCCAGCGAGGGACAGGGCGAGCGGCAGCAACAGGCCCGGCGCTGCCAGCAGTCAGACCCCGAAGACACGAACTCCAAGGAAAAGCGTTCCATCTGCCAAAGCGTGAGCACTGCGGCACCAAGGGCGGCAGATAGCAGAAATAACCCAAGTGGCAAGCGGCATTCCAGGCATGATTGGATAAGAGCAGAAAGCTCTCATCCGCACTGTGACAGACGGTAGGGTGGCCGGAACCACATGACCGCAGTCTCCCTCTCCAATGCCAGCTTCTGGACTTACTGGAGTTTTCTTCCCCCTCTCGCTCTCATTTTTTTTTTTTTTTTTAAAACAGCAAGAGCCTGAAACAGCACCTTCCCAGCTGCTGCTTTTCCATCAGACAGGAGTGGCCCCAGCAGGGAGCTCTCACAGCTGACTAAGGCAGCAAACACAGTCCGAGCCATGCGGCTATAAATCTCAGCGCAGCGCGCTCACCGGACAGTTCTTTCCAAACCGAGCTGGGCACCCGGGCGCTGTCTCACTGAAGCAGAGAACTGGCACCCAAGGCAGAAGCACACAGAGGAGCCCCCCTTCCCATCGAACCTGACAGTGACAAGTGAGGCTGCAGGAAAACCCTTTCAGGAGCAATCGGATGTTACGCGCCCCTCTTACATATGATATCACCACACTACCACGATGGAATGCAAACTAATAAAACGTACTATAAATACGATTACACACCCCACAGAATGCGTGTCCCTTTAACGCTAAATAATTAGACCATGATCTACAAGTAACAAAATAGCTGAGTGGAGGGAGGGGGGCGAACAACTTACTGCCAGTTGGGGTCTGCCTCTGGCTACCACGACATGTTTTTTATTTGAAAGATGGGGAGGGCGGGGGACACAATCTCACACATAATATGATTCTCAGATACGGCAGTGCCAGAGGAAAGAAACCCAGCTGGAGAAAACATTCCCCTCTGTATGCCAGATAAGAGAAAAAACAACATCCCCCCACTTAAAAAAAAAGGGGGGGGGGACAGTTGAAGAAGCACGTTGCTTGTGCCTTGTGTAATAAATTAACTTAAATACTATGCGGAAAAAAAGGCTGCCTGGAGCTGACTGTCTTCCAGTAAGAAGTCAGCAGGATCACCCCAGTTGGGTTACAAACAGAGAATCTTGTTACTTTTGAAGGGCCAGAAAGGACCTAAGTAATAAAAGTGAAAGTCCATGTTCAAAAAACTGTCATCAGACTTGTAGCTAATTTGGATATATTCTGTGTGCTTTAAACATATTCTTTTCTGTGAGCCAGAAACATCAGTTATTTTTTTTTAAAAAGAGGTTTATTTAGGAGGGAATAAAAAAAAATGATGGGGGGCAAAGAGGGAATACCAAGCTGCAAAGAGTGACAAAAAGTTTATTTTAAAATCCACAAAGCATGACTCTGTCAACAGCTCTGGAGTCCAGGGTGTGGAGGATTAACCCTGTGTTTACATGCATTCAAACCTGTCTTCTAAAGGCATTGGTTTTAAATGCCAAAAATGATCTCTATGAGAGAAATGGAAGCCGTTTGTTTAACGTGAAAACTGCCAAGCACCACTACAGTCACGTATTGTCTTAGCTGGATTAATAGCCAACAAAGAAAAAAACCACCACCAGCAGCATTCACTACACAGTAACAACACTGCCGATGGCCTGGGGCAAAGCTCGGTACATAAAACACAATTTTTCAGATAAAGTTTGCATTCACGTGGGATTTCTTAGAGCTTGGCATCCATTCAAAGCCCTTTTGGGCCTGAAACTCGAGTTTAGGGCTCATGGCAAGGCCATCTCCCCAGTCATTCTTTTAAGATAATGGAAATGGAAAACAAAAATGTTTACAGTGTATTTCTTTTAATAGAAGAAAAATAATGAGTTAAAACCCATCTGACAGGAGGCAAGTTTTCCACAATGTTGACCCTTTCTTCACCTTCAAGTGTTATTATACTCAATAAATAAGAAAGGAAGAATTGGTCCATGGCTGCATGTATATCTCCAGGGACTTACTGTTACTCACTGAACGTTTGCTGAATTCAGTGTTTTCTGGATAAAAGATGGAGTGCCAAGAACTGTACTCTCAAGCAGAATTTCTCATTGGATTTAACAAGAAAATAACTTCATACAAAGAGCAAAAGTGATTTAGCCATTCAGTACTACTAAGTGTCACTTAAGGTATAAAATGTCAAGCTCGATGCAAAGCCACCGAAAACCTAACCAACATCTGTTGATTTTCTAATTTGGAGAGTAATACCAGGCAAAGGAGATCAAATATGCTCCCAAGTTCCATTCTAAGGGTTAAGACTTCGCTTTCTCCACCACCGGCTTCCCTGGTGGCTCAGCGGTAGAGACTCCGCCTGCCAATGTAGGAGATGTGGGTTTGACCCCTGGGTTGAGAAGATCCCCTGGAGAAGGAAATGGCAACGCACTCCAGTATTTGTGCCTGAGAAATCCCATAGACAGAAGAGCCCAGCGGGCTATAGTTCATGGGGTTGCAAAAGAGATGGATATGACTTAGCGACTGAACAACAAGTTCACCACCCCTGGCCTGAGATTAAGAGGCTGCTTCTGCTGCTGCTGCTGAGTCGCTTCAGTCTTGCCCGACTCTGTGCTACCCCAGAGACGGCAGCCCACCAGGCTCCCCCTTAAGAGACTAGCAGTTACATAATTACACAAGGGCTCTAGACCTCAGTTCTCTCATTTGCAAGGACAGGACATTAAATGAGATATTTTAAGTCTCCTTCAGATCAAATATTCTATTAAGCTCAAGCTATTCAAGTAGTTCCAGCTGAATTCTGCAAAAAGGGTTCATAAGGATGTTTATTTTAAGCAAATAATATATGGTTAAACCTCTATATCTGTGTTCTACATTCATGGATTCAACCAACCGTGAATCAAAAATATTGGGGAAAGGAGGTAATTCCAGCAAGTTCCAAAAAGTAAAACTTGAATTTGCCTCATACAGACTATTTGCATAGCATTTACACTGTATTTGGGTATCGTAAGTAATCTAGAGATAAATTTCAAGCATACAGGAGAATGTGTTTAGGTTATATGCAAATATCACACCATTTTATATTAGAGCTTTCAGGGTCTTTGGATTTTGGTATCTGCAGGAGTCATGGTACCAGGCCCCCCATGGAGACTGAGGGATGACTGGACATTAAGTTTCAGGACACTGAGTTCAGGAACTCAAAAGCAGATTTGCATACAACAACTACACTCACTTATAAGGTTTGTCAAAAAGTTTGTTCAGGTTTTTCCATAACATCTTACAGGAAAACCTGAACAAACTTTATGGTCAACTCAATACCACTTCTGAGAGTACATTAAAAGTTTGTATGTATCATGGTAATATTCATTTTCATAGTTGCAAACCTTACCTTGTGAGTACTTGGTGTATACATTCTAGGGAGTTAATTTTGGCAAAGTACTTTAAGCCAGATTTGCTTCCGAAATTCCATTTCTAAAATAAAATCTAAGTTGTATCAGTTACATACGTGTGCACACACACACACACACACACAAAATATTCAGCTACTTACTTACTATCCATCTACATAAAACGTTATTCGCGCAAATTGATGCCTCAGCCATATCTCTGGTTCTTTGAAGGTACTTTCAATTAAAATACTTCTTAATTTTACCTGTTAAATATATTACCTTTTTGCTGTATACTGTTAATTAGATTTTTGGTTTCCCAAATACTGAACGTGTCACCATCACAAAGTCTGACTTATACATAAAAACCCTGGAAGGGTCATTTACATGAGTAATGGCCTTGATCATTATGAACATTAAGCTAGTAATGGGACAAAAATGGTCTTTTTGAGGGACATGTATACTGACAGAAGTACAACATAAATACAGATTTCTAAAGTACGGTGCTCTAAAATATTCAGTTAAAAAAAAAATGAACCTAAAATTAAAAACTAGGACCCACTTACCAGTCTGTTTTCATCAAATACTTCAAACAGGAGTCTGTGATTAGATGGGTTTACCTATAAGGGACAGAAATAATATGTTTTAAATGGGCAGAAATAATTCCAAGAAATGAAGTAAGGGACTGAAAGAATAAATACTTTATAATGCACTCAAATCAATTGTACAATGTAAACAACCTGCTCTTCCATCTACTAAGTTTTCTATTATTGACTTCTAAATTATTCCATGGCTAATATTCAGACATATCAGAAGAAGAAAATGGTTTTAAGCGCTGCTTTTCTAACATAAGAAAGGATACTTCTAAATGGTTTTTAACAGTTCCAAAACCTCCCTTAAAAAGGCACCCTCATGCCTGTACACCAAGGCTATACCCTCATAAAGGTCTACGCCTGAGAAAATTTCTTAGGTAATGATCAAAAATCATGAAGAAAATAGTAAAAAGCAGCTATTCACCACTGTGTGCATGCTTTTTAGGCACTATCTCCTTATTAAATATCAAAACATGTCCCATTTATTCTCAAAGCACCCCTATGATGTATACAACTGTTGCTCCAATTTCACAAATGAGGAGTTGAGACCAGGAGGGTAAAGTAACTTGCCCAAGAGCCCACAGCTAGTATGCAGGGCAACCAGGAGCTCCACCAGGCCACCAGCCACCAGGCCTGGCCCACGCATTACAGAGCCCACACTTGGAGCCATTAGAAAAAAGAGAAATCAAAGATGGCCCCTCTTCCAGCAATGGCAGGGTCAATGTCAGAGCCCCTGGGCTTTTGGTGTCTTTTTGCTTCTTTTTCCCCAAACCTCACTGAAATAGCAGGAATCGTCCTTCAGACCCAAGCGTCACGTGCAATGTGTTCTCATTTCTATCACTGTACATAAATCCTGGAAACACCCTTCCTAAGTAAGGACTCCTCTCTCACTAGCAGGGCCTGTGGGGAGTGTGAGTCCTCAGATGGCTTCTCCAGGGTCAGAAGGGCTGTCAGTGGGAGAGCTGGAGATGGGACCCAGGTCTCCCATCACTAAGCCTCAGCTGTCTCATAAGGGAGAAGCGAAGGAAAGAACACTTGATGGTGCGGAGAACACAGCTTGTGCTCCTGACCCCTCGGCTTGCTCTTAACCTGGTGATGGAGCAAGCAGGTGGGCCGGGGCGGGGAGCGTGGAGGGTGGGCAGTGTCTGTTTGAAAGCTCAGTGAAGGGCTGTACTGCGGACCAGTGAGTCCACACGCCATGACAGGGGCTGGGATGCAGCAGGCACTCAATAAAGATTTGTTCAATGAACGGGACAAAGAAATTTTTAAATGTGCCCCCTCCCCACTGCCAAACCAAGTTTCCATATCTTTAGGGCTAATATAGCTTGAAAAAAAAATCTTGAATGTACTAAAATTTATAAGAAACATGGCCAAAGTGTTTAATTAATTTTTGTTTCCCTCAAACTGAAAGCTGACTAAGTAGTGTGGAGTATTACAAGTGGAAAGCTGTGTCTGAGAGTTAGTTATGGGCCAATAACATCTATCTGCCCCCATTACATTTTCAGTCTTTCACAAAGTAATTTAAAAATACATCTGGTAGTGAAACTGGGTACAAGCCCATGTGTCCCTCAGTTTCAGTACAGGCTAGACATAGGAGCTCATCAAGTATTCAAATATCAGTGCCATATTTTAGCTCTGAACATAACGAAAACAGATGTCATATACAGGGATCTATGTTCAGAGCACATAAAATATATAAAATACTGTTGTGACTGAAAGGAAGAAACCAGGACCATTATCATCAGTCTCATGGTAATATTATGCTCTGGGAATCTATACCACTCAGAAGATCTTATCTAGAATACTTCTGGAGGTAGAGTAGTTTTTAATAACACAGCTATTCAGACAGTTAAAATTAATTCATCTTGAAGAGAAAAAAACATATTTTCCATTAAATAACTGAGCAGCTTAATAGTTTCAAAATTTTAATACCCCCCAAAAAAGCAATGACCACATAAACTCACTGAAAAGTAATTTCCATTAATGTACAGAATTCAGTCATTTCTACATGTAGCTCTTCTAGATATTAAATATAAAAAGTTGAGGAAATTTTACCTAATTTGGTGATATTTAAACCTCAGATGTAGTTTTACATTACACACATATGCTCACACTTAATATCTGAATTGTAAAAATTTTCTTTCCAAATTGGAACATGATTAGTAAATTTCAGGCTTCTTTTTAATCATGCTGCTTCTATTGAGCTTATACCTCACTGAAACAATTAAGCTACTGTTTTAATTTTACTTTATTTTTTAAAGAAAAATTTGCATAGGAAAGCTAAACTTTGCTATTTGGATAACTTTCTTTTTGTTTCCCTCAAAGATCCCCAAATGAAACAAGTCCAGATTTTGTTACCACTAGTTATAGTTTTTGAAAATTTGGGATACACTAGAGAGCTACCCAATCTTTTCTCATCTTAAAAGGAATTTCAATAAAAATTTAATAGCTGTAATTCAGTGAGTCTGTTGAGATAATATACCAATCCAGTTATCAATAACAATTATGATCCCCCACCCCAAGAAAAGAAAAACTTACTCTAAAATAAAATTCTTCATTCCACTTTGGGTTCAGCGTCTGGAAGAGAAATCATCTTGTAATTTCTTTTACAGTCTTTGGAACGTTAACAGCTACTGGTACAGTGCAGTCCACATATTTGCTTAAACTTTTTTTTTTTCCACTAAAAACATAGCTAAGATTTTCAAAATGGCAATTAAAGAAGCATTTAAGTTATCTGAGACTATTCTATACACCAAACTAGATGAGGAGAGGATGTATGTATGAAACGGATAAGAAACCATAAATTTCATGCCATCAAACAGAAAGAATAATGTCAGAGGCCTACAAAGAGCCATCACCATGGACGTCAAGGTATTCTTCAAGGAATTAACATTGATATATGTATTCAATCAAGAAGAAATGGACTTTTTTTCACTTCCCTCAACCTGCTACAAATCTGTTTTGGAGAATCATGAAGCAGGTGGCAGAATGGTGACAATATTCACTATTTACACAAATACTGAAATATAAAGACTATCTTATAAAGAACAATATTGATGATCAGATTATATAACATGCAAAAATTCTGCCAGTTATAAACCAAAAGTGAACTCTTTCTCCCTAAATAACTAGGTTTACAAATATTCACCTTCAATCCTCTTCTCCGTCCATCTACACCCATCCATCCATCCATCCATCTGCATAGCAATCCACATAAACATACATCTCACAAGGTCATGGAAAGTACACTTTTGTCCTCAGCTTTGATAAAAGAGAAGACTGCCAAACAGCCTTTGAAACTAAGATGAAACATACTCTGGAAGACTACTACATATACACATGTGTTTGTGCATTTGGACAAGCATTATGCTTCGAAAGGAACACATCTCTCAAAAACTGTATGTAAAAATGAGACTGAAAAATCATCCCCTCAGCAAGGACTACAGAGATTTTTAAGTTAGAATGATATTTGCCTTTATCCATCTATCTTTCTGTAAAAACTAGTGCAAGAAACAGCGAAATAACAACTCAAAGCATCATAAAAAATAAGCATAGGTTGTGTACAACTCTGAAATGGCATTAAAGAAAAAAAGTCAGCAATTTCCCCACCCACAGCTCAAGGGGGAAATCTAACCCTAAATAAAGGGGGCTCACGCTTCTAGTTCCGGATGGAGCCTGGGATGGAAATGATGAACCCGAGCAGGAGGGAGGAAGGGGAGAGGTGCTTGCAAGCCCGAGGCTGCGGGGGCTGCAGGGGACCAGGAGCCCCGCTCCGGGGGAGACGCGGAGGGGGAGAGGCAGAGGACAGGTGGGGTTGGGAGCAGACAGGTGAGGCCACAGAACGCGTGCAGCGCCGGGCACCCGCCCACGAGGAGCAGAGGCTGATGCAAACGGTTCTTCAATACCCCACGCTGCACGGAAATACCGACCGAGCCGGGCACAGGGCGCAGCCCTCTCCCGTGGGGCGGAGGAGGGGGCCCTCCCCTCGGAAGGAAAGGCGGTTCAGTACCCCCGATCGCGGCTCCGGTTCTCCGCTCCTTCTCCGTCCCGCGGGCAACCAGGTCCCCGGCTGCCTCCCCCGCCCGGCCCGGCGACAGCGCCCAACAGGGAACAATGGCCTCCGTCCTTCGCAGGGATCCTCCCCACCCATCAAAATACCGGCCCCTGCTCTCCAAAGTCTCCAGATGTTCAGGGCCGGTCGGAATGCCAGGTGGGAGACACGCTAGACTGCGGTCTCTTCCTTTCACAAGATGACCTGGCAACAGACCCCGGGCGTCTGCACAATAGCAGGAAGACTTACCATTTTTTAAAAGCCCTCGCACTCCAGGAATTGCTTATCACTGGGTGTATTAGACTGTTTACCCCACAAAGATGGGGAAGGACAAATAACGGGGTTCCATAAATACTACTGAAGCACAGATAAGAACAGTACTTTTGGTAGAAAGCATAATTAAATGGCCCGAATATGAGGTAAATATATGATTTAACAGATACATACAAAAACATGGAGTAGATGAATTAAGATATAAGTACAGACATAAATCTATGTTCTAATGTATTTTATAGATCCATATAAAAACACGGAAATATGAATTAAGGTATAATTATGGAAACGAATCTGATGAGATCGTGCGTGCAAAATCTAGAAAAGGGAAGCATACACACACACACATATGGTTTTATTGTTAATATTTTTTATTTGTTTTCATGTACTAAGCAAGTATTTTGCTTCCTTTGGTAATACCTGTTTTAAGTTAAACCATTCCCTTTGTTCCTACCAAATCCACAAGCCACTCCATTTCATTAAATATATTTTAAATGGCTTTAAATTTCTTTTCATAAACTAACAAGTCAACAAGAACAAATTCATGTTTTGCTCTATTCTTTGCAGGGAAAAAAACTGCTACTGGTAACAATGCTTCTTTGAATACTGCTTTTATAGTAAAAAAAAAAAATCCATTTGCCAATCCAGGAGATATAGGAGACCTGGGTGTGATCCCTAGGTTGAGAAGATCCCCTGGAGGAGGAAATGGCAACCCACTCCAGTATTCTTGCCTGGAGAATCTCCATGGACAGAGAAGCTTGGCGGGCTACTGAGTCCATGGGGTCGCAAAGAATCAGACAAGACTGAGCATGCATGCACTTAAGTAAAAGCCAAAAGCAGTGTCTTAAATTAATATTGAGAAGCTTGATCTCTGCTGAATTTATAGATTTCATACTAAGAGAGGTTTAAAATAAAAATACTGCCAGCTTAAAACAAAAACATCTACAAAGCTCAAAGACATAATTAAATCAGATTAAATTATGACTTAAATGATGTTTAATTAAGGATGGACACTTACCTTTTTAATTGTTTTTGTTTGTACCAAAGCAAGTTCCCTATTCTCATCCGCTACGTACAATGAAAGTTTCACATACGGATCACTGTAAGAAAAAACAGGATTATACTTTTCATTTTAAGAATACAAAAAAGAAAGTAGCTACAACCTAACTGAAAATGCAAAAATATCAGTTAATGACCCAGTTTATGTAAATGTTACAAACTAAGCAGTAACATTTTCAGCATGCTTACCAGGGAAATACACTGAGAAAAGCTCCTGACCAAGGATGTTTATATAAAACCAAAACTAACAGGAAACTCATATTTTAACTTTAAAGATCACTTTCTCTATTATTAATTCAAAAGAATTAATTTGCCATAGTTTCTTTTTTCCTAAGCACATTCAGATTCTGGAAGATTATAATAAAAATTATTAAAAGGCATATAAAATTTGTCCAGATTAGCAAAATCTAGCTTGAAAATTTAGTTTGTATCTTATTTTTATTCTGATTTCCATTATGTTGGTAAAAATTATTTTTCTTTCAGTGGAGGTAAAACAGGCATTGTTTATCTAAACCAACATGTATCATCTTATAGAGTAAAAGAAAGACACATATATAAAAAATTAAAGCCCAGTAAGTCAATAAGAGAGTTGCCCAAAGTTACTGACTGCAGTAAAGTCTTGATTAAATTTCAGGTTTCCTGACTACAAGTTCCAGAGTTCTAATCATTTCCTTGGGAAACTAAAAACTTTCATCCAGAAAGTATACTGAAAGGATACTTAATGTGGATTACCTACTAAGAACTTGGTAAATCCACTCATCGTATGCTCTAGAGTTGCTCATACTAGGATAGCTCAAATCTAGTTAAGCTAAAAGAATCTGGGGTCCAGGGTCTTCTGTTTCACACCTGGAATCCTTAAAATCATAGAAAGGGCCTTCATGTATTCAATCCCCAAATTTTCACTCATCTAATTATCTATAGCCAATAATTTATTTTCTTCCAATTTGAGAATTGTCCTTTAGTAGTTATACATCATGACTATTAACTCTTATTTTGCAACATCCAAGGTATTTCTAAAGATTATATGGATGCGATAGCTCAATAAATAGGCCGTGATTTCCCTTAAGGAAAGAGAAAGTGACAAAATGCAAAGTTTAGTATTAACAAAACTGTAATTGATATCCGAAAGACAGAAATCGAGAGTCAGTGAGAAATACCGTTGGTGTACACCTGTAGTATTTATTACTCATAAAATGCATCTTAGTGGAAGCTACGACACATCTCCTTAAACACAAAAAAACCAACAACAGACTTTGTTATATCCTGAGTAGATATATATATATATATTTTTAACATTCTGGTTAAAATGTTAGAAATACATTTGGAAAAAGGTATTAGTTAACCCTCTGTCACTTATCCATAAACCATAGATGTTTTTCACTAAAGGACATCTGACCAGACACACCTACTCCTTCTGATCTGGACACACTCAGCCTCAGAATAAAGACGAATCAAGAGCAAGGATGTAATCTAGGTTTAAAAACCCCGAGACCACCTTCCTAATCAAAGCGATGGTCTGGGTGATGGATCAGGAGATTATTTCTAGGGTCAGTGGGTTTAGCATATTTCTGGCTTTAGCATATCAGAATTGCTGGGGAAAGGGGTAGTTAAAACATAGATTGCTTGGGCTCCAACCCCAAAGACCCCCACAGAGGTCTAGTAGGTCTGGGGTGGGATCAATGAACTTGCATGTCAAACAAACACCCAGTGATGCTACTGCTCGGGATTCAGGAATCACACTCTGAGAACTACTGCTCCACATGGTAACTGAAAAGAGTATTTTCCAGCTATAGACACCCATTTTCTATTTCCAGCCACCAAGTTATTGCTAAAAAGAGCTCACGGCCTGCTATCTCTGTTATCTCAAGAACAGCTCCCAGTCTGCCACAGAGGTACACACACGCTCATACACACACACAATCCCACGTTACGGAGAAGACAACGACCTCTGCTGACTGCTGTCTCTTCCCTCCGTGCCCCTTGGCTTTCATGAGTGCTGCCTGTCACATAACTACTATAAAGAGCCAGGCACGCACTTTGATGGGGCATCCACGTTCTTCCTCTAATCCCCTCTGGCCTCAGTTTATGCCCCCTTGAAGAGCTCACAGTGAGTGGCACATGCAGCTGAGGGTGTGGCCTCTGAGTCTGGGACAGTGCCTCCAGCTGTGATGAGGAAGGCTTGTCTGCGTCTGTCTTGAGTGTGCATCCAGGTAGAGGTAGGTACTGGGTGACTCCCTGCAGGTCTGACCAGGAAACTTCCTGGAGGAGAATTCAGGGTGAATAGAGAACCAAAGGCCAAGGTGTGGGAGCTGGAGAAAGGAGAGTAGGGTGCACGTTCAAGGGGAGGGAGCATGGGGCTTGGGTAGGCTGGTGAAAGGACAGGGGGGGTTCAAGACGCTGGGGGCAGGGCGGGAGGGGAGCCCTGCCCAGGGGGCTCGCCCCTTCTGCTGGCACAGCAGCACCACTGCCATCAACAAATGTCTACAGAGAGACCACACTGCTGGCACGCTAGTGCTAGTGAGCTGGGGGAACCAGTGGGCAACAGCGAGGACTGAATCATCAAAGGTCAACATGGACATTCATGGATAAAGAAGATACGGTACAACACACAACAGAACACTGCTCGGCCATAAAAAAAAGAAGGAAATGATGCCATTTGCAGCCAGCATGATGCAGCTAGAGATTATCATACTAAATGAAGTCAAAAAAAGAAGGACAAATACCATATGCTACCACATATATGTGGGATCTAAGCTATGAAACAGAGTCAGCGGCACAGAGAATAGACCGGTGGCTGCCAAGGGGTGGGGTGGCGAGGGGTGGACTGGGAGCCTGGGATTAGCAGGCGCAAAGCGGCGCATGCGGGATGGAGAAACAAGGCCCCGCTGTGCAGCACCAGGAACTATGTCCAACACTCTGTGATAAACCAGGAGGGGAATATGACAAAGAAGGCATGTATGTATCTACTCCGGTTGTCATGTATGGATGTGAGAGTGGGACCATAAAGAAGGCAGAGCACCGAAGAATGGATGCTTTTGAACTGTGATGCTGGAGAAGACTCTTTGAGAGTTCCTTGGACAGCAAGGAGATCAAACCTGTCTATCCTAAAGGAGATCAACCCTGAATATTTATCGGAAGGACTGATGCTGAAGCTGAAGCTCGAATGCTCTGGCTCCCTGATACAAATAGCTGACTCATTGGAAAAAGACCGTGATGCTGGGGAAGATTGAAGGCCGAAGGAGAAGAGGGCAACAGAGGATGAGATGGTTGGATGGCTGCTGCTGCTACTGCTGTTGCTAAGTCACTTCAGTCGTGTCCCACTCTTCACTATCCCTTGGACTGCAGCCCACCAGGCTCCTCCGTCCATGGGATTTTCCAGGCAAGAATACTGGAGTGGGGTGCCATTGCCTTCTCTAAGTTGGATGGCATCACTGATTAAATGGACACGAACTTGGGCAAACTCTAGGAAATAGTGGAGTACAGGGAAGCCTGGTGTGCTGCAGTCTATGGGGTCACAAAGAGTTGGACATGACTGAGCGACTGAGCAGCAACACACACACACACACACACACACACACGTATAACTGAGTCACTTAACACATTATAAACCAACTATGATGGTGGTGGTTTCGTTGCCAAGTTGTGTCCTACTCTTGCGACTCCATGCCAGGCTCCTCTGTCCATGGGATTCTCCAGGCAAGAATACTACTTCAATTAAAAATTGAAAATTTTTAAAAAAGATAATAATAATGAAAAAAGACATTCAGGAATGGCCCTTAGCTCAGGTGAGTGAGGATAACACTTTCCCATTTCACCAAGGGGAAGGCTGGAGCAGAAAGGTGCAATACGGACAGGGCATCAAGCACCAGAGAGTGAGCAGGGAGATGCCAGCGCAGCCTGAGCAGCCAGCTCCGCCTCGACTACGGGCACAGCGGGAACCAGCACCACCATCACCGCTACCACCAGCCCAGCACCCAGCCGCCGTCAAGCATCCATCTGCACCTGGCCAGTACTCATAGGCAGCATCTCACTCCACCCTCACCATGAGCTTCTGAAGCTGGCACATGTTTCAGATGAGAAAATGAGAAAAATCAAGCAGCTTGTCCATGGTTAAAAAGGAAGGGAGGAGATGGGAAGGAACACAGGCATCTTTGCTCCAGAATCCAACCCTCCGAGTGCATGGATCCAGCCTTCCCGCGATACGCTACGCTGACCACCAACAGAGCTGCCGGAAGACATGTTGAAGGGCAGGAGTTCTCAAAATTCTGCTGCGCTGGAAAATATTATGTGCTGTAACTGCCATTATGACCGTATCTTATTTGTTTATTCATCTAGCTGCACCGGGTCTGAGTTGCAGCATGCGGGATATTTAGTTGCAGCATTCGAACTCTTGGTTGGGGCACATGGAAATCTATTTCCCTAACCAGGGATCGACCCCAGCCCCCTGCATTGGGAGCTCAGAGTCTTAGCCACTGGACCACCAGGGAAGTCCGAGGGGGGCTGTTTTAGCTAGCTTATCTTTTTTTTTTGTCCAACTCTGGTTGGGGGAACAACCAGACTTGGGCTATGTCTTTACCTTTCAGGAAGATCACACTTTTGAGATCTTATCTCCTTCTCAACACTCCAAATAACCAGCTGCGTGACCTTGAACAAGTCACTTGAGTGCTCTGAACTTCGATTTCCCCATCTCCCAAATCAGGAGGCTTGGACTAAATCAGTGGTTTTCATACTACAGAGGCAGCAGAGTCCTAGTTCTGTGCAACTATTTCAGGATAACTACAGGTTAGAATTTGCACCTTAATCTGTCTTATACACTGGTTTTTCATATTAGAATTTTTTTGGCTGGGGTTCTATAACTTAAAAAATTAAAGCCGCTGGACTGGTTAGAATATTCTGAATCTCAGAACAATTCGAACTCACTTCTTTCATAGTAACAATAGCCCAGTCCATTTTAAGAAAATATTGACTGACTTCCTGAAGATAAAATAGGAAGACAGAATAAAACTCTATTCTCCCCATCAGGGCATGAAAGGTGAAGTCCACAGCAGTGAGTATAAGAAACTACTCCTGATCATCATTTCAGTTCAGTTCAGTCACTCAGTCGTGTTTGACTCTTTGCAACCCCATGGGCTATAGTACGCCAGGCCTCCCTGTCCATCACCAACTCTCGGAGTTCATTCAAACTCATGTCCATCAAGTCGGTAATGCCATCCAACCATCTCATCCTCTGTTGCCCACTTCTCCTCCCACCTTCAATCTTTCCCAGCAGCAGGGTCTTTTCAAATGAGTCAGTTCTTCGCATTAGGTGGTCAAAGTATTGGAACTTCAGCTTCAGCATCAGTCTTTCCAATGAACATTCAGGACCGATTTCCTGTAGGATTGACCGGTTGGATCTCCTTGCAGTCCAAGGGACTCTCAAGAGTCTTCTCCAATACCATAGTACAAAAGCATCAATTCTTTGCGCTCAGCTTTCTTTATAGTCCAACCCTCACATCCATACATGACCACTGGAAAAACCATAGCTCTGACTAGACGGACCTTTGTTGGCAAAGTAATGTCTCTGCTTTTGAATATGCTGTCTGGGTTGGTCATCACTGGGGTGATATTTTACACATGTTACCTGCTTCTAACCAACTTACATACTAGATATCAAGAGCACATCACCTGAGTGACAACCAAAACAAAAGGCACAAGGTGTGGGTGTGCCTGGGGCCAGGCTAGGATCAGTAAGCCTCGTCACCAGCTTCTTTTCCAGTGCTTGCTCACTGTCTTCACCTCCGATGACCTTTATCTGAAGGTGATGCTCTGCGGGAGCGGGGGGAGGAAGACTGCAGCTCCCAGAGACTTTATCACACTGATCCACAGAGGCCCCCCGATAAAGGTGGCAGTTCCGGAAGAACCTACTGCCCTCTGAAGGGTACTTATCAGACCCTCAATCTCTCCACACCTTTACTACAAAAGGTCAGCCAAATCCCGAGGTTGATGGTAGGTTATGCTGGAGGCTTCCCTCCCCCTTGCCGAGAACACCAGAAGGTCTAGGAAAGACACATAAAGAAGCGTGTCTGCACCTTCTCTCTTGGGGAGCAGATATAGGGTACAGCTGTAAGGGTAGAGGGTTCTGGTTTTTTCATGTTACTTCCTATATACTGAAGGTTTTTGTTGCTATTATTAACCACTAATACATAATACTTTTATAATTAGTAAAAAAAAAAAAAAAATCTGGGAGGGCATGGAGGGAAGTCGGCAAGACGTCCGTGGGTCTCCTCCACTGGTGCTTCTTCATCGGTGCCCGTGACCATCTCCACTGGAGTCTCCAGCCTCAACTTCACCAACTCTCTAAGTGACCTTCAGGTAGTCACTTAACCACTCTTAACTTCAGGTGGTTTGTCAATGAAATGGGAACGACAATTCCTAACTCAGAGTATCACCGTAAGGATCAGAGGATATGTGTTAATATTAGTGCCTACTTCAGCACCAAACACGAGTATAAGTGCCCCATAAATGACAGCTGTAACTGTGATTCTGGTTTTCCCTCTTTCAAGACTTTTCAGGTTCTCGGTTGCTCCTTCCAAGCCCCCTGCTCCTGAGGTGATGGCGGATCTGACCTGACACTGATTACCTCATAGTATAAATTAGTGCCAGCCGAACACAGCACCTTAAGTATTCCGTGCTTCCTCATGATTCATGCTTGTGGAAACCCTAAGGGGATCTGGTGGAGATGAGCAGACTGGTTACCTTATTTACAACAAAGCTCACTGCAATTTACTCTTGACAACCAGTTACTACCCTAGTGGCTGGTGTGCCATACAACTCGGGGCTGGCGTTAACATTCCTCTTTAAGAAGCTCAACGCTTTGTGGATTAGAGGAGACATTCTTTTTGTCAAACCTTTTGTTTTCTCTGCTGCATACTGAAGCTATTGAGGTATTACATTCTTTCTTTTCCAGTCCTTCCACGGAGACAAATTGATATTAGGATTCAAATAGCATCCTAGTATTAACTGAGTAGGGCTTCCCTGGTGGCTCAGCAGTAAAGAATCTGCCTGCAGTGTAGGAGATGCGGGTTCAATCCCTGGGGCGTGAAGACCCCCTGGAGAAGGAAATGGCAACCCACTCCAGTATTCCTGCCTGGCAAATCCCATGGAGAGAGGAGACTGGTAGGCTACAGTCCATGGGGTTGCAACAGAGTTGGACGTGACTTATCGAATAAACAACAACAATAAAGTAACTGAGTACTTGCTGTATTCCAGACAAGGACACGGGCATCACAAATGGAAGACACTGGCCCACCTGAATGGGGCACAGAAGCAGTGGCGGGGACACTGTGCCAAGTACTCTGGCACTTGACACTTCAGCAGAAAGACTGCAGGGCTACAGGCCTGCTCTGATCTTAACCAGGCTCCAAGAATGCAGAGGCGGGTCTCATTCTGCCTTCATCGCCACTAAGCAAAAGCAGCACAGATGAGGTCATTTCTCAGGGAGAGGTGGAAATAGGACTTGCCGGGCTCCCCGTTGCTCAGCCTCCCAGGCCACACTCAACAAGGGCAATTAGGCCTGATGTGTTACTAAGGGGACCTCCTCCATCCGAGTCACCTAAGTGCTCTATGATAAACCGCAGAGTGGAAAGCGAGTCCTGTTGCACCGATTACTGGCTCATTTTTCGCAGACTGGTCTTTGACGAGACCGAGGTACTCTTCAAGGAGGCAGGGGAGTAGGGGAGTGGGGAAGCAGAGAGGAGGGTGAGGCTGCCTCCACTGGCCAAGGGCTCTGGGGGTTAGGTTCAGGCTGCGCCACCAGGCCGGATCGGCATCGCCGTGTCCGCCAGCTAGAAACCTCTCTTTCCAAGAGGCTGGGCTATTACGAGAACAGTGAGAACGGTCTTCGTTTTTCAACCATGCCTCCCGTGGGAGCACTCCAGCATCACCTGAAGGAAGCAATCATTCTTTCCCATAAAATGAAGTTGCTTAATATGCTGCCAGGACAGTCTGTAAAAATATCCCGTCTTTGTTCCCTGTGAGCAAAGAGCTGAGTCTAACGCAGCATATTACATAACACTGTAGGTCAAATTTATTGTGACTACCTGATGTCTGATACACTAAAACTTAGCGAACCCAGAGAAAACTTCATTGGAAAATCTGTTTTGCTGAAGGTTTCTGCATACCTTTCCACTTTTACTATCACAGTTAGTGTTACATAAGTTACTAGTATCTGTAATAAAGAAATAATGCAAGACATTCACAAACCAATAAGGAAAAATATCAGCTAGAAACTGCGAGATAATAAATCACATGAACATAGGTGATCATATCAAAACAGAAGCTTTCATCTAACAAGAGGTCACAGATTCAAAAAAGCTAACACTTTCTAAAAAGAGGCAGGCGTTTTAATACTCTACCACTGCAAAAAAAATTATCACAAGTTTTTCTAGAAAGCAATATGGCAGGAGGTATCAGACATTCAAAGAATTGGTGCCTTTGATTCAACAAATCTATTTCTAAGGATTAATCCCAAAGAAATAATCAGAGATGTGGCAAATATTTATCTGCAAAAGATACTCATTACAGCATCATATCTAAGAAAAAATTAGAAGCAACTTTCCAGTCCAAGAAAGAAGTGATTAAACAAATTATGGTGTAATCATCTGCTAGAATAC
Source organism: Aepyceros melampus (assembly GCA_006408695.1). Classification (NCBI taxonomy): domain Eukaryota; kingdom Metazoa; phylum Chordata; class Mammalia; order Artiodactyla; family Bovidae; genus Aepyceros; species Aepyceros melampus. The sequence continues at coordinate 377,298 of SJXQ01009889.1, forward strand.
TATAAACCAGAAAATCGTCATTTCAAAGAATATTTTTCATTGGGAAAAAATAATCATAGTATAACATTAAGGAATAAGCACAGTCTAAAACTGTGACTAATTCTATATATATGCAAAAGTAATTGAGAAAATGGAGCTAAAGTTAGTCATTCTCTCTAGATGACAACTTTATGAATTATGTTTATTTTCCTCTTTGTGGTTTTTATTTTTTCTAGATTTTCTACTGTGAGCAAGTACTACTTTGATAAGTACAAAAATTATGAAAATAACAATAATAGTTACATATGCGCTTCAACTATAATATACTCCAGCAAGGCACGAAAATTTGTAATTTCAAGGTTAGCCTACACCTTAATAAAAAACCCCAAAGAGCTTCAGATGTTTTTTCCTACCCAGAAAATTGCCTTAAATGGGTGACTACTGAAGGTTTTTGAAAGAAATATGCACATACCTTCCAACCCTTGACATTTACTGAAAGGCATGAATTACACTCTGAAATGCGTCACTTGTCACCAACACTGACAGTACGTTGCTCTTAAATATGTATGACCTTTCAACAAATGCCAGAAAGGAATGGGTCTACTGCAGACAAATGCATTTTTAGTTTTGTCCAAGGGAGCTCAAGAGGCATTAGAACTTTAAATTATAGCTTAGGTGGAGGCAAAATCCTCCCAGACTCGAAAGCCACAGTAATCAAAACAGCATGGTACTGGTGCAAAAACAGACATGTGGATCACTGGGATAGAACAGAGAGCCCAGAAATAAGCCCACACACCTTTGGGCAACCAATCTTCACCAAAGGAAGAAAGAATATATGATGCGGAAAAGACAATCTCTTTGCAAGCAGTACTGGGAAAGCAGGACAGTTGCATGTAAATTAATGAAGTTAGAACTCACCTCACACTACACCCAAAAATAAACTCAAAATGGCTTAAAGACTTAAAGACATGACATCGTAAAACTCCTAGAAGAGCACATAGGCAAAACATTCTCTGACATAAATCGTAGCAATGTCTTCTTGGGTCCGTCTCCTAATGCTATAGAAATAAAAACAAAAACAAACACATGGGACCTAATCAAACTTACACACTTTTGCACAGCAAACGAAACCATAAACAAAACAAGGGCTTAATTCCCAAAATATACAAACAGCTCATACAACTCAATAATTAAAAAAAAAAACAATAACAAAAAATGAGCAGAAGATCTAAATAGACATTTCTCCAAAGAAGACTACAGATGACCAACAGGCACGTGAAGAGATGCACAGCATCCCTGATCCTTAGAGAAATGCAAATCCAAACTACAATGAGATGGCACCTCCCTCCCATCAGGATGGCATCATTAAAGCACCTGCAAATAACCAAAGCTGGAGAGGGCATGGAGAAAAGGGAACCCTCCCACTCTGTTGGTGGGAATGTAAATTGGTGTGGCCACTGTGGAGCCAATTTTAAAAAACTAAAAGTAGAGTTGCCGTATTGATCCTGCAACCCTCAGTTCAGTTCAGTTCAGTCGCTCAGTCGTGTCTGACTCTTTGCGACCCCATGAATCGCAGCACGCCAGGCCTCCCTGTCCATCACCAACTCCAAGAGTTCACCCAGACTCACGTCCATCGAGTTGGTGATGCCATCCAGCCATCTCATCCTCGGTCGTCCCCTTCTCCTCCTGCCCCTAATCCCTCCCAGCATCAGAGTCTTTTCCAATGAGTCAACTCTTCACATGAGGTGGCCAAAGTATTGGAGTTTCAGCTTTAGCATTCCTTCCAAAGAAATCCCAGGGCTGATCTCCTTCAGAATGGACTGGTTGGATCTCCTTGCAGTCCAAGGGACTCTCAAGAGTCTTCTCCAACACCACAGTTCAAAAGCATCAATTCTTCAGCGCTCAGCTTTCTTTATAGTCCAACTCTCACATCCATACATGCCACAGGAAAAACCATAGCCTTGACTAGACGGACCTTAGTCGGCAAAGTAATGTCTCTGCTTTTGAATATGCTGTCCAGGTTGCTCATAACTTTTCTTCCAAGGAGTAAGCATCTTTTAATTTCATGGCTGCAATCACCATCTGCAGTGACCCTACTCCTGGGAATATATTAAAGAGAAAACTATAATTTGAAAGATCTCTGTACCGCAAAGTTCACAGCAGCACTATTTACAATTGTCAAGTTACAGAAACAATGTAAACGTCCAGCAACAGATGAATGGATAAAGAAGATATAGAATACACACACAAGGGGATACCGCTCAGACGAAAAGACTAAACTAATGCCATTTGCAGCCACACGGATGAACTTAGAGGTCATCATACTCAGTGAAGTCAGGAGAGAGACAAATGCCATATGACATCACTTACGTGTGGAATCTAAACTATGACACAAGGGAACGTATTAACAAAGCAGAAACAGATGCATAGACATAAAAACAAGCATGGTTAACAGAGGGAAAGTGGGGCAGAGGAGGGGCCAACTAGCAGACGCAAACCACTCCACACAGAACGGATAACAAGGGCCTACTGCACAGCATGGCTTCCCTGGTGGCTCAGGGGTAAAGAACCTGTTTGTAAGGCAGGAGATGTGGGTTGGCTCCCTGGACTGGGAAGATCCCCTGGAGAAGGAAATGGCAACCCATTCCAGTGTTCTTGTCTGGGAAAGCCCATGGACAGAGGAGCCTGGCAGGTTACATTCCATGGGGTCGCAAGAGTCGGACACAACTTACTGAGAAAACCACCACCACCACCACTGTATAGCCCAGTGAACTATATTCAATATCCTGTGATAAACCATAATGTAGAAGAATATGAAAAAGAATGTATGTATGCGTATAACTGGTCACCTTACACCAGAAGCTAACATAACATTGTATATCAACTATTATTTTGACTTAAAAAAAAACAAAACTACTTTACAGTTCTGTGAAGCTGCTGAAAAACACACTGCTGGATATCTCGGAATGATTCTGTTGTCCAGAGCAGTTGGTGGTTTACTTCATCCCAGCGCCTTCCCCGTCACCCAAGGCTTGAAATGGCTGGTCAGGATGAACCCTCTCCTCATCCCTTGCCATCTAAAACAAGGTTACTCGGTGGTCCCAACCCTGGATCCCCGGGACCCACGGGGAGCAGGGCGCGTGGGGAGACGGGAGCACTGTGAGTGAACTGTTATCTCTGACACATATATTCACAGTTCTGTTTATGTCTATGCAGATATCCACCAGCTCAAGAAAATATTTAAGCTAAAAGAGTTTGCTTTTTTAAACAATTTTAATTAAAACCAATGTATCCTTATCTTCTGGTAGTATAAGTGTCATGCAGTAGTATAAATATCATTCATTCACGTCCAGACAGCCGTCAAAGGAGGCTGAGAGCTGGGATGTGCCTTTATCGCCAGCATTTTCTCTTATGTGTTTTTCCCATGTATGTGCAATCACAAGAGATTAAGAAAACACTTTTCTTTTACGCTAGTAATAGCTTAATAGAGCCAAGAGAGATAGCAACTCACAAAGTCCTAAGGGAACAGGGCACCCAGAAACTGTTCAGTAACTCATCCCTCACATAGAGTGTCCATCATTACAAAGGACTGTGGTGGGCACCAAGGGGGAAGGTCAAAGAAATGGGGGTGGGGGTGAGGTAAACAGATATAGAATCTGCCCTCAAGGAGGCTGTCTACCCCTGCTCCAGAGAAACCAAAGTCAGGCAAGAGTGGATGCATGTAACGCAGAGGTCACCTTTATGAAAGTTGGCTAGGCAGACATGTTAAGAATTCAAAAAAGTCATAAATTTTTATGACTATTCTCAGATGATCTGAAATGCAGGGACAATCTTATGAATACAAACAGCAACTTGCAGTGTTATTTATTAGGTGCTTTCTGACTGCAGAGCATTGTGCTTGGTGTCTTATGTATACATCATCTCGAGTCCTCAGAATGACCTGGTAATAAGCAGCCATGAAATTAAAGGACGCTTGCTCCTTGGGGGAAACCTATAACAAACCTAGACAGTGTGTTAGAATGCAGAAGCATCACTTTGCTGACAAAGGTCCGTCTAGTCAAAGCTATGGTTTTTCCAGGAGTCGTGTACAGATTTGAGAGTTGGACCACAATGAAGGCTGAGCAACAAAGAATTGATGCTTTCCAACTGTGGTGTTGGAGCAGACTCTTGAGAGTCTCTTGGACTGCAAGGAGATCAAACTAGTCAATCCTAAAGGAAATCAAACCTGAATATTCATTGGAAGGATTGATGCAGAAGCTCCAATACATTGGCCACCTGATGCAAACAGGTGACTCATTGGAAAAGACCCTGATGCTGGGAAGGATTGAAGGCAAAAGAAGTGGGCAGTAGGGGATGAGATGATTAGATAGCATCATTGACTCAATGGACACGAATCTGAGCAAACTCTGGGAGACAGTGAAGGACGAGGGAGTCCATGGGGTCTCAAAGAGTCAGGCACAACTTAGTGACTGAACAACGGCAACCAAGCAGGATGTTAGCAATGCCCGTTTCACGGACGAAGAAAAGATGATGTCCTCATACATATGTGCACACGTGAAATGCTGTGGAGCCGTCACAATGGGATTGATGAAGTACTTGATGTAGTTGCCTGCACTCTGTTTACAAAGAAAATTTTAAAAATATAATCAACCTATATTAGCAAATAAAATTAAACCATAAAAGCAAATACACTTACTGCATTATAAACATATCAAACTATAAAATAGTGTTTATTACTGCATTTACAAGACCATGAGTAATTTTTTTTTCTTCCTTTCATCTCTCTCTATACTGCAAATGATGGGGACGGTCACTATTTAGACTGGAGTGCTGAGGCAGCGAGGTGATACAGCTAGTCCCTATGGCCAGCCTCTCCCACCTCTCCCCCTCAGGGAACTCCCATTGCAAGTGGTCCCCCCAAAATGGCAGCAACCAGAAAACTCAAAGGACACATATCACACTTGTGTCAATATAGTAGGGAGGGGTAGAAAGCACTTCCAACTTTAAATCAACTTCTAAGAGAACAATCGCCTTCCTTTTCAAGTAACAGAGTAAAAACATCTCAAAGAGCCTTTAAAGAAAGGTATATAAACACCAAGTGGAGTAAAAACAAACGCCCTTCCTTAGCATCCCTATTACGTATCCCTGTGGGTGAAATACACTTCATTGCCACTGCAACAGGGTCTATTTCTGGGGCCACTGAAGTGATGTTTAGTTACCATGTCAACACTGAGCATCTCCTTTATCATCCCCTTGGGGGCTTTTAAAAACCCACTCTGCCAAAGGCCCCAAAGTGTTCTCCCCCATGAACATTTAGGGGCGGGGAGATATTCAAATCATGTATTTATAAGAGAAATGACCCATTTTCCAAACTGGTTAGAAGAGACTGCACGAAAGTATATCTTCTGAAAATGTAGTTTAAAAATACGTCACAGCGTGCACATCCTCAAATCACAAGCACATAAACAGCAATTATTCAACCACCTGAGAGCTTACAAAGTGCGGAGGGTTTCACTGCCTCATATGAGTGAATGGCCAAAAGCAGTTTGGCCACGAAGAGGTGTTTTAAATGTGGATTTCTCAGATTAGAAATGGTACAAGAAAGTTAAAACCACTCTGGATCATTTTTTCATGGCATATAGTAGTCCCATCTCTTAATATGCAATAAACATTACAGACATCATGGAAATCTTTGGTTAAATGAGATCACTATTTCAAATACTACAATTACACACACCATTAATTTCAGACTCCCATATGACAGCTCAGAGGCACTTTTAATCACTTTCTTCAACTTTTATATGAATAGTCATGTTTGTTACCTTCCCACTACTAGTCCAGCATAAAGTGGTAGGTAATAACCCAAACCCCTAAGACCCTTACCTCAAGGACTGGGGAAGCTATAACCATAGGAATGTGTACAAAACTATAACCAAAGGAGTAGGTACTTGTATTCAGACCAAAAATATAGAGCTCAAGTTCACCTTTAAATAGTCCTTATAGGCTCTGGCTGAACAAAAATCTATATAGAATCATTTCCTCATTATCTCTTATCACAACCTCACAGACACTGTTTCATGAACAGATATTTGTAAAAAAAAAAGTGATTTTAAACACATACACACACACACAATAAAAGAAGTCGTACTCTTGTTACTTAAAAGAGCACTTGGTCTTTGTCAATAAATTTGTGTGTATTTAATCCATTAAAAAAAAGGTCCCAGAAAAATGTCCAATGGGAAATAAATATACTCACAGGACAATACATAATCAGCATAATATATGCCTGCTTTCAAATTCACCGTACAGCTAAACTCACATTTCAGCTTCAGCTTTCACTGATGTTAAATATTTATGTAGGTATCCTACTTACTTATGTAACTGGAATAATTAACATAACCCTAAAGCTGTAAGTTCTCAAAGACCAAGTTATGCCTAATATAGTTGTAAATTCCCTTATCAAATGCTCCACAGAATTAATTCCTGCCTAGAGAAGTGTTAAACACCAAGAGTAATAAACTTGTAGCAGAAGTGAAGGGAGCAGGAATTCCAAGAGGTTGTTCAGGCAGGAACTCTGCAGGTGGGGCAAGCATGTTAGTAACAGAAGCATAAAGGAGTCTCAAGGAAGAGTTCACTATGCAGGACTCTCCCATGTCACCGTCAAAGGGGAGAGCCCCATCCCCTGCCGGCAAGAGAATCCTGGGCTGGTTGATAGCAGGCTTGAATCTAAGGGGTTCTATGGGTCCTAAAGAACTGTGGGACCTAAATGCTCAATCTTCCCCAAAGAAGATCTTTGAAAACCACAGAGTCTGATCCTACTATTTAAGCAACATGTTGGGCTTCCCAGGTGGCGCCAGTGGTAAAGAATCCGCCTGCCAATGCGGGAAACCTAAGAGACTCGGGTTTGATCCCTGGGTTGGGACGATCCCCTGGAGGGCATGGCAACCCACTCCAGCATTCTTGCCTGGAGAATCCCATGGACAGAGGAGCCTGGCAGGCTGCAGTCCATGGGGTCACACAGAGTCGGACACGACTGAGCATCTGAGCAAACATAAGCAACACATGCTCTATACTCTAGCAGAAACAAAGAGGAAATGTGCTCAACCTGGGGACTGTCCAGGCCAGAGAAGGCAGTCCACACGGGGCACAGGGAGAACCACCACATAAGAAGTCTTGCGTCGCAAAGGATGTGAATCCTATGACAAATGAGGAGGTTGCTGAGATTTATCGTGGAAACATTTCTTTAAATTCAAGTATAGTTTTGGGGTTTTCCTGGTGGCTCACAGGTAAAGAAGCCACCTGCTAATGCAGGAGATGTGGGTTCCATCCCTGGGTCAGGAAGATCCCCTGAAGGAGGAAATGACAAAACCACTCCAGTCTTCTTGCCTGGAAGATCCCATGGACAGAGGAGCCTGGTGGATTACAGTCCACGGGGTCGCAAAGACTCAGACAAGACTTTGCAGCTAAACAACAACAACGATAGTTGCCTTATAATGTTGTTTTAATTTCTGGTGTACGGCAAAGGGATTCAGTTATAAAACATACAACAGTTTGCCTCTGTTAATCCCCAACTCCCAATCCATCCCTCCACAACCCACCCTTTGGTAACCACAGATCTGTATCGCTGAAACATTCAAATATTACCCATAAGTGCCTCCTCCCCCTTCTTAGAACACTCTTCTGCTCACCTTTTGCCAGGGACCTGTGGAAGGCTTATTCATTCTTATGCTCATCTGGCAGGACCTACGCTCTGGTGGTGTTTGCTCACAGTAATGATTAACTAGAATAATCTGGAACACCTCCGCATACCCTCCCTGTCATACGTGCACTCAGACAAGGCCTCTGCTACGATGCAGACGTGTGGCTGCCAGCGCCCAGTGTCACCGCAGCGGCCGGGCTGCCTGTAGAAGGCCTGCCGACGAGAGGAATTCCTGCGAAGAGGTTCTCACCACGTGCACACGTCAGGGCCGCCTGGCGGGCTGGGCCCAAGCCCTGAGTTTCTGATGCGGATCTGAGGCTCGACCTGATAACCTGCGCTTCTAACAACCTGCTCACCAGGCACCCCAGTTTGGGAGCACAGAGGTTCTGCCTTGTCTTCCTTCCTTCTCCAGGACCCAGCACAAGGAGCCCATTGAACTCAGTGCCTCTGTCTGTCTCCAAGCCTTCACTCCTGAGAGGACGGGCGGAGCGGACAGCCAGCCTCCTCTCAGCTGGGCACCGTGGGCTCTGCCTGTCCTGCTGGGCGTCCCCTGGCCACTGGCCACTGCCCACACTTCCTGGAGTCACAGGAAGGGCAACTTCCAAGGCCGACCTGTAATTACAATTTACAGTCAGCGCTGCATTGTTTTGTTCTGTTCGACGTGGGGGGGTGGGAGATGAGTAAAGGCAAGTCAGTTCTTGTCCATTTTTAAGAACGACCACCTTGTAATAAGAGGACAGTTGCAAGTACCCTGTAATTATAACAGCCCATCAGGAACTCCGTTCTAAAGGAAGCTGGGCAGACCTCCCTTGCAATCCAGTGGCTGGGAATCCGCCTGTCAGTGCAGGGGACATGGGTTTGATTCCTGCTCCAGGAGGATCCCACATGCCTCGGGGCAACTAAGCCCTGAGTGCCACAACTACCCAGCCCTCCCTCTAGAGCCTCCCAGCTGCAACTACACCCTAAAGCCTGTGCTCGGCCACAAGAGAAACCCCTGCAGTGAGAAGCCTGAGCTCGGCAACTAGAGAGCGGCCCCCATTCACCACAAGTAGAGAAAGCCCGCGTGCAGCATCGGAGACCCAGCACAGCTAACAGGAAATAAATACATGCTTTTTAAAAATAAAGGAAATGAGGCAAGGGGACAAATTCTGAGGCGCGACCCCTCATCAGTTTGTTCTGAGTCCGGTGGACAGTGATACTCACTCATTTAAAAGTCAAACCAACTCAAGCTTCTTGCAAAGATTCATTCGTCAGACGTTCCTGGCGGTCCAGTTGTGAAAACTCTGAGCTTCCAATGCAGAGGGCTCAGCTTGGATCCCTGGTCAGGGAACTAGACCCATGTGCAGCACCACACACACGCAAAAGATACATTCATAATCGCTCTTAATTGTATTTCTAAAAAAAATAAAAAATAAAAACTATCTCCCTCCACTCTCCCAATTTGTAAAGTCAGTGGCCTAAAACAACAGGTAAGCAGACACCAAATCACACTAAGTCACCAAGGACTCTCCAAGTCACCACTCTGGCTCCAAAGTCCATCCCTCGGCTCACTTCACCTGTGCCCTCAGGATGCAAAGATGCAAAGAAGCAACGATGTTCCAGCAGAAGGACTTTGAACTCGATGCCAAAGTGGACCCAACACTGAGCTGCGTGGAACTAGAAAAGAGGGCGAATTCTAAGGCAGACGACTACTCAGGGAATTCAGCCTTTATTAACTACACAGGGAGAAAAAGATACTTTTAATTAACTGTGGAAGAGCCCTGGGTTCTCAGAGCACAGACTGTGTTTGACGTCTGCTCTGGGTGCTGAAGAATTGATGCTTTTGAACTGTGGTGTTAGAGAAGACTCTTGAGAATCCCTTGGACCTCAAGGAGATCCAACCAGTCCATTCTAAAGGAGATCAGTCCTGGGTGTTCTTTGGAAGGAATGATGCTAAAGCTGAAACTCCAATACTTTGGCCACCTCATGCGAAGAGTTGACTCATTGGAAAAGACTCTGATGCTGGGAGGGATTGAGGGCAGGAGGAGAAGGGGACAACAGAGGATGAGATGGCTGGATGGCATCACTGGCTCCATGGACGTGAGTCTGGGTGGGCTCCGGGAGTTGGTGATGGACAGGGAGGCCTGGCGAGCTGCAATTCATAGGGTTGCAAAGAGTCGGACATGACCGAGCAACTGAACTGAACTGAACTGGGTGCCGGGAGGCTCTCAGGACCCCTGGACATCCAAGACAGACACTGCTGAGACCCCCAGTGCTGGGTGCTCAGCCACAAAGGTCTCCAAGAAGGAGATGCCACGCAGATGAGTGAACAACTGCCGACAGGGGCCAACTTTCCTGGGCAGGCAGGGCGTGGTGTGAGAAGAAAGAGTCCAAGGACAGCTCACCAGCTCCTGCACACAGAAGTGTTGAGCTCTCACCAAGGATTCACTATGTGCCAAGCACTGTCCTAGACTTTCCATACAATTCTTCCTTTAACGTAGCTAGGAACATTCTAAACTTCTCAGGGATGGGAGTGATAGTGGTGCCAGAGGTACCTCGGGGGTGGACCCTGAGTCTAGTTCAGTTTTCATTGGAAGACTCTGTCTTTCTTCTTCCAGGCAAGCTTTCTCTGCAGGGAAGGCATTCCTGCTGCAGAGGGGGCTAACTCGAGACATGGCACCGTCTGGAGGCTCAAGAGGCGGCCCCCAGGTGCCAGCCGCTCAGCGGAGCAGCTGCCGAGCCACCAGAGAGCCAGGAGGCCCAGGTCCTGAAACTGGCACCGGCCTGAACGCAGCAAGAACGGACCAGTGAAACCATTCCCCGGGTAACGGGCTCCACTGGGTCCCTTCAAAATGGTATGAGAGCCTAATCCCAGAGCCTCAGAATGTGACCTTATGAGAAAAAAGGGTCTTCATAGAGATAGTCAAGTGAAGAGGAGCTCGTTGGGTCAGACTCTAATCCAGTCTGACTATACCCTCGGAAGCAGGGAAAACCCAGGCAGACGCACACACCGGCATGAAGACACAAGGGAGGCGATGGCCGCGCAAGCGGAAGGATGCTAACAAGGACCACCTCCAACACCAAAGGAGAGAAACTCGAGGAAGTTCTGCCTGACCCTGGGGGACAGCGTGGCTCTGATTTCGGATCTGCAGCCTCCAGAACTGAGACAACACAGTTCTGTTGTAAGCTACCCTGTTTGCGGCACTTCACTCTGGCAGCTTTAGGAAACAAGGCATCCTTTACTGGAAACTCCAGAGGCCAACTGTGTTCCAGAACTCTGACTTTCTTTCTCATTTTAGATGGTCCTGACTATTCCAGTTACTGCATAACAACCCCAGTTGGGATCTGGGGGGAGGACCCACAGCCAAATATGTATAAATAGTTGTATTATGTGTTTTACATAAAACCAGAAATACTCTCAAGTCCATTGAGGTCCGGGTTTGCCACCAAATGAGTTTCCTCAAACCTACAATGACGTTTTCTTTCCAGGGCTTTTTGGAACTTTGAACTGCATGGGATTATGGACCTGTACTAAGTTCGATTCCTGGGTCGGGACTATTCCCTGGAGAAGAGCATGGCAACCCACTCCAGCATTCTTGCCTGGAAAATTCCATGGACAGAGGAGCCTGGTGGGCTACAGTCCATGGGGTCTCAAAGAGTCAGACATGACTGAGCACGCATACGCACTAAGCTGTAGAACAATACCTAAAATATGCTGCTGCCACCTTGCCTAGAGCAGACCGCCCTCTAAGCACAAAGAACTGCCTGTGAAGTCCCAGAACTGCTCAGGCAAACAAAGAACACTTCCCCAGCTCTCAGATAAACTGGCCAAACACGCAAACAGACCACCAGAGACTGGACCTTTCCATGACGGTGAGTCCTGCACAGCATCACCATAAGGCTTTTTAGAACAGAATTTCAGAAGAGCTTCACAGCCTTATGACTGGAGGGAAAAGCTACAGTCAACTGAAGGAGGGCTGCTGCTGCTGCTGCTGCTGCTAAGTCACTTCAGTCGTGTCCGACTCTGTGCGACCCCATAGACGCCAGCCCACCAGGCTCCTGCGTCCCTGGGATTCTCCAGGCAAGAACACTGGAGTGGGGTGCCATTTCCTTCTCCAATGCAGGAAAGTGAAAAGTGAAAGTGAAGTCACTCAGTCGTGTCCGACTCTTGGCGATCCCATGGACTGCAGCCCACCAGCCTCCTCCATCCGTGGGATTTTCCAGGCAGGAGCACTGGAGTGGGGTGCCATTGCCTTCTCCATGAAGGAGGGCTAGCTTATGACAAAGCCCCGCCCTAGAGGCAGGAAGACACACAGCACATGTTTTCCCAGTTACCCAGATAAATACGTGGCAGGTCCTCAAATCTGGGCCTCCAGGGCCCATGTGTTGTCAAGAAGAGATTTATAGAAGAAATGACGTCTTCATCAGCAGTAAAAATCTTGACTGATCTCCTCACCAGCATGAACAGCACATTTTCAAAGCAGATGAACAAGGAGATTTTTCCCTGCATTCAGGTATTTTAAAATCCTCCCTTCAGGTACCATGTTGGATGAGACTGGATACCAAAGGATCTCTAAAGAGAGCCTGGGGTAGGTTCTAGAATTACAGAAGCTGTGTTTCGTACCCACACCACACCCACCTTGTCAGGGTGTTATAGCTTACGCTACAAGAAGACTTTGCTTTATGGATATATGTTTCTCCCTGTCCCTGTGACCCCAAAGGAGAAAGTACCAAATCATCATGGGCTAAGGGCATCAAGGACAGATTAAGACAATCTTCGTAGAATAAAATGCCACTTTCCCAGAATAATTATGGAGGTCAGATCTCTGGTATACTGAAACTTGTTTCACTTTTGCCCCATGCTTAATCCATCATTGATGAGAGATGTCTTAAGACATCTTTTGTTACCTGAACATTATTGACCAGAGACGTTCCAGTACTCACCTACATAACGAATTGCTGGCCATAAGCACCAGCTTCCGCAAAACAGGACCCGTCAGTAATAAGTTAAGAATTTCTATTAGGCAATAAGTGCAGAATCCAATTACCTTGTCAATAACAGCCACATGTGTTTGATTCCCCAGATACACCAATCTACCACCTTCAAAGTTGTTAGCCCACTCACGCCTGGTGCCTACTCGCTTATGGGAGATCCTTTCTCTTTTCTCCCCTTCCTCCTGTGGAAATGCTTGATCCTTCCAGGCTCCAGGCAGCCAGTACCCCCACCTCATCTTCCTAGAACAACGCCCTGTAATAACCAGCCTCTCTGTGCTCCGCATTCCAACAGTTGTGGCTGTGGAGGCCACTCCTCTACGGTGACTTATGTGCCTTTCTGTATTGGTTGTCCTTTTTCAAGTGTGTAAATCTTGACACTCTTAATTAGGTGCACGTCTCTTATGGCCAATATCTACTTCCTAGGCTAGACTGCCTTTTCCATAGGACCTTGCAGAGAACACGCTCTCAGTAAGTATTCCGTCCTTGGACTATCCTACTCATCGTGTGATAGGTAACTTCTCCCCAGGGTCACACGTTTGGAAAGGTTTTCTTGCCTCAGCTGCCAAAACATGGAATTCTCATCACATACCTGATACTGATCAACTAGACACATAATGTGTTTTCCATGCAAAGTCTCCTTTAATTAAACTTCCTTTATTTTCTCCACTTTTCCACAATGTGGGAGCCACAGGGTCCTTTCCTACATTGTCCTGAGTTATAAGCTCAAACTCAAAGAAATAAGAAAACAAAACAAAACAACAAACTCTCACGGTGAACCTCATTTTCAGCAATAAAACTACCTAATACCCCAAACTAACAGTAGTGGGGCTTCTCTGGTGGTTCAGAGGGTAAAGAGTCTACTTGCAGTGCGGGAGACCTGGGTTCGATCCCTGAGTGGGGAAGATCTCCTGGAGAAGGAAATGGCAACCCATTCCAGTATTCTTGCCTGGAGAATTCCATGGACGGAGGAGCCTGGAGGGCTACTGGGTGGCAGGGGCGGGGGGCTACATCTGGCGGAGGGGAGGGGTTACAAAGAGTTGGACTGAGAGATTTCATGAATGCCAAACTAACAGCATGAGTCACCTTTGATTAACAAAAGCTTTTAACAAGTGAATTATGCAACTGACACACTCTTGTATGAGAAAGTTAAATATTCAAATCTAAAGGACACAAAAAATATTAATGGCTGGGGACTAACTTAGGGAGATGATAACAGTTAATTCCAAACACCCTGATTACACTGTTGATAAGCACTTAGAAACTGCAGAGTTCATGCTTTTAACCTGTAGCACTAGCTCATTATGCACCATTATGAAATTCTTATTCCAATTGTACAAGGTCTCAGTATTTTTTTCCCATGCTTTTGTTGTCTTATCTTTTCCCCAAGCCTGAAAAGGTTTCCTTTCAAAATAAAGATGTGTAAACCTCAGCGTGGATGTGAATTTTCATATCCCAAGCAAACTCTTAAACAGCTTTTAATAAAAGCACATAATTGAGAAAACATTCATTGTAATTAGCCTCAAAATTTTTTATTGTAGTGTAGCTGATTTACGATATTGTGTTAGCTTCAGGTGTAGAACAAAGCGATGCAATTATATAATGTGTTGGGTTGGCCAAAAAGTTTGCTTCACAAGATGTTACAGAAAAACCTGAACCAACATTCTGGCTGTGTGTGTGTGTGTGTGTGTGTTCTTTTGCAGATGCTTTTCCATTACAGGTTATTACCAGATATTGAATATAATTTCTGTGCAGCTGACACAGATGGTATCATCCAACAGTGATCACAGTCGCATCAAATATCAGCCACTTGTGGATGTGGCTGGAGTCACCACGAAAGCGAGACGCGCCCTCTCTCTTCACTGGGTCACTGGGGGGAAAGTGGGTTAGACGACCCCAAGCAAGGTGAGCATGCAGGTAGCACGCTCCTTACAAACGACCATCAAGCCCTACCCAGACCGCGATCTGAACGCGAGACACAGCTCTGCGTCCTAGCCAAGCACCGCGATTAGCTGCTGATTAGATCTACACCCGAATATTCTACAGTCTGCAACTTTGAGAAAACTTGAAAAGCAATGAGGTCCTACGGAGAACACAGAAGAAACAAGCCCTCTGCTTTCACGTGATCGGCAAAGAAGTTCTACAGAAGGGCTCTGAGCACTCTGCCAGGCAAAGCAATCACCTGAGGACTCTGTGTTAACGCTGTGTGCTTAAGGAAGTGTGAGGTGGGCCCTGGTGACCTGCATTTCCAACAAGCTCCCAGGCGATACTGCTGGTGGGTGTGGCAAGGCTCGAAGGGTGACCAGAACACAGCACTCAGGAGGGAACCGCAGGTGTGGACAAGCGCATGCGTCTCATATAAAGAGCTGAGACCAGGACACCCAGGCCGGAGAAATACATGTTATATGCTGTGTCCCCCCGTTTCATCTTCGACCTCTTTTCACTCTACAGCGCTGGCTGGGTGGGCTCACACCCCCTTCTTCTCCAAGACTGTTAAAAGCTAAAGGGTGGCCAAGTCAACTGGAGCTGGTCCCTAAAGCTTGAGCACCACAGCAAACAAAGGAACCTTCTGGCCATCCCAGACCAGTGGTGAAGCGCCTCACGGAGAAAATCTGCCCCAAGCCTGACCTCTTCCAGTCCATATCTTCTTTATGCAGCCGAATGACAACCCGATCGCCCAAGCCACACCCGTGGGAACGTGGTTCTTGGTAACCTCAGAGATAAAGTCCAGACGACTGTGGCACCCACAGTCTGCCCAGCTCTGGCCTCTGCCAGAGGTCATCTTCCATGTGCCTTGCACATTTAGCAAACACTATGCTTTTCCTCCTCTCCTGGAAATATCCTGATCCCACCCTGCCTGCACCGACCCTCACTCAACCTGAAAGACCAGCTCAGCTGTCTTTGAGAAGGTTTTTTTAATGCCAAACCCACGCCCGCTGGCAGAAGACAACCAGTACAGCCGTGGCTTACCTGTGTGACTGTTACTGGGACAGGTCTAGGAGCGCCTTGCAAACAGGGCCATGTCTTGGTCACTCGCATATACAACATTCCTGCACACAGTAGGTCTGCCTTAGAGGGTTCAGCGACGACCCAAAGGCAGATTAGGCGTGGAGGGTGAGGTGAGAGGGCGGGCAACCATGACCTCTGTCGTCAGCAGAGACTGTAAAGTGTCACTGCATGTACACGGAGCGTGGAGAATGTACATGGAGCATGGAGAATGTACACGGAGCACGGAGAATGTACACAGAGCATGGAGAATGTACATGGAGCATGAAGAATGTACACGCAGCACGGAGAATTCACATGCTGGGCGATGGCCATCTCTATGAAAGTATGACACCGCCCAAACTGGGGTACATCGGATAGAAATAGAAAGCCTCGCTCACAATCTCTCAGTTTTCTTTTCTTCCTCATGCCATGACTGAAACAAAGAAATCCAATAGTAATGGAACAGAAGGCGAAAGTGAAGGATACCTGCTCGGAGGGGGTCTGAACAGGAGGCAATTAATAAAGGATTCAGGTTAAGTAAAACCACAGTGGAGCATGCGACCGCAGCATGCTGAAGGCTGAAAACCAGAGTGGCAATTAGGCAGGGAAAACCCACAGGAGGAAAAGCATTCTTCACGTCGGTGAACAGCTTGTAAGGAGCTCCATGGAGTTAGTCCCTGGGGGACCAGAGATCTCCGTGTAACAGAAGCGGGGGGCTCGACCCTGATCTGTGGGAAAAGCCTGTGGGAAAGGCTGGTGATGAGACCTCCAGAATCACGAGAGCAACCCAGCCAAGTCCATTCTGATAACGTCTCAAGATGGTGCAAGGCGAGCTCCAGACAACTCACCTCTAGGTACTGACAACTCAGAAGAAATCACAGCCCCCAGATGACTAAGTCAGGACCCCAGGGACACTCAGAGGCTCCCTTCACAGCCCATCCAAAGGCTTGAGCATCTGGTTTCCTCTCTGCTCCTTCTCTCAGCCCATTCACTGAGCACCTACTATGCTTTGGGCATTGGTCTAGGCCCCTGTGACTCACCGGGGACGGGGAAGAAAGGATTTGTTTCCTTTGTGAACTTTACCCTCAGCAAGGGGAGACAGGTGCTAAGTGCACAGACGACAAACACTAAGGAGATAAGAAACGCAGTGACTTCCCTGGTGGTCCAGGGACTAAGACTCTGCGTTCCCAATGCAGGGGGCCCAGGTTGGATTCCCAGTCAGGGAACTAGAGCTTACGCGCCACAGCTAAGAGCTCGAATGCCACGACTAAAGATCAAAGATCCCACGTGCTACAACTAAGACGGAGCACAGCCAAATAAATAAATAACTTTTTAAAGCGACACAAAGCAGGCAGAGAGGACTGACACTGGGAGGTGGGGGCAGGCACTGGCTGTTGTTCAACTGGATGGTCCCGGGAGCTGTCTGAAAGGGTGATTTTTGAATAACTTGAAGGAAATGACAAATTATTAAGTGGAAGACCCTCACAAAAATTTAACAATTGCACATTTGACAAAGATAGGGTTTTTTTTTTCCTCCTCCTTTAATGGCTGTCCTGGTTTAGTTGATTTAAGGCAACATAGCAACATAATTGGGGGCTTCCCTAGTGGCTCAGGGGTAAAGACTCTGTCTACAATGCAAGAGGCCCAGGTTTGATCCCTGGAGCCCCTGGAGGAGGGCATCACAACCCACTCCAGTCTTCTTGCCTAGAGAATCCCACGGACAGAGGAGCCTGGTGGGCTGCTGTTCATAGGGTTGCACAGAGTCGGACACGACTGAAACGACTAACAGCAGCAGCAGCAACGTCACTGGGGACAGGTGCCCTGGAGTAAGGCACCAGGTTTGTTTCCTGGATCTGCCTGGAAATAACCAGATGCCACGACTGCTGCCCACTGAGCTCACCAAGAGGAAAGCGAAAAAGCTGGCTGAAAGCTCAACATTCAGAAAATGAAGATCATGGCATCTGGTCCCATCACTTCATGGTAAATAGATGGAGAAACAGTGGAAACAGTGACTTTATTTTGGGGGGCTCCAAAATCACTGCAGATGGTGACTGCAGCCATGAAATTAAAAGATGAGAAGGATAGCTATGACCAGCCTAGATAGTATATCAAAAGCAGAGACATTATTTTGCCGACCAAGGTCCGTCTAGTCAAGGCTATGGTTTTTCCAGTAGTCACGGATGTGAGAGTTGGACTGTGAAGAAAGCTGAGCACCGAAGGATTGATGCTTTTGAACTGTGGTGTTGGAGAAGACTCTTGAGAATCCCTTGGACAGCAAGGAGATCCAACCAGTCCATCCTAAAGGAGATCAGTCCTGGGTGTTTATTGGAAGGACTGATGTTGAAGCTGAAACTCCAATACTTTGACCACCTCATGCGAAGAGCTGACTCATTTGAAAAGACCCTGATGCTGGGAAAGATTGAAAGCGGGAGGAGAAGGAGGCAACAGAGGATGAGATGGCTGGATGGCATCACTGACTCGATGGACATGAATGGGAGTAAACTCCGGGAGTTTGTGATGGACAAGGAGGCCTGGCATGCTGTGATTCATGGGGTTGCAAAGAGTTGGACACGACTGAGCAACTGAACAATGGTAAGGGGGGCTTTCCAATCCTATACTTTCAAAATAGCAGTAATTTACAAGGCTTGGTTTTATAAAATGCTAAAATAAATTCTGACTTAAAAATGAGAGTTCAGTGTTGGACGTCACTTAGCTCGACAGGGCTCTACTTGGCAAACAACACAACTTGTGTCACATCAGCCGTGCGGCCACAAGGTCGGCCCTTTGCCTATGCATCCGGGCTGCCAGGTGTCTGAGAAGGTGGAATAACTCGGCCATTTTGGACTACTCCATAGATGTGCCTGTCCCTGGCTTCCAACACTGTCAAGAAAAGATAAGCACGCTAGGTGAGTGGAAATATTTTTTTCCAGGAAACCTCTTTGCATTCTGGTCTAGAAGATAAATGGCAGCGTTGTCCCTTCTGAGCACAATAACCTGTAGCCTTTTACGGGGAGGAGCTGGTAGAGCCTTTTCAAAGCAGGTTTTCTGACCACTCTCCCAGTGTTGGCCATAACTCCCAAATGAACCAAAAGACAGTCGTACTAGAAAATGTTAGAAGCTGCCTCGTGAGAAGTGATAGAGGGAAAAAAAGAAAGGCTTGTCCGCCCACGCCATTGTTGTTCCCTTGCTTGGTTATCACACTGACACGTTCCCTTGGTGACTGTCGCTGGCGCTCCCTTCAGATGCGTACCTGGCCCCTCCTGCTGCCCCGGGGCCTCCCCAGCACCCGGCTCCTGAGTGGCCCCCCCAGGGGCTCTGTGCACACTTGTTGAATAAATAACTGAGCCTCAGCTCAAGACTGGGAAGCCACGTAGAGACTTACTGGTGCGCTCTTCACCCGGAACTCACCCACTGCTTTTTATTTCATTCTCTGCCCACACGTCTCCCCTCCCCTAAAAAAGCAGCAGCCAAGCCAGATACAGAGCACAGCAAAAGGGCAACTTCAGGATGACGCAGGTGACACCTAGGCTGGGCAAGTGCAGGAGGCCTGCAGCTCTGGGCCGGGGAGCGGCAGGCGGTGCCCCGCCCGCCAGCGCGCCTCTGAGTGGTCTCAGCCTTAAGCAGCTTATTGCCTAACTAAGATGCTGGCTTGGTC
Organism: Aepyceros melampus; assembly: GCA_006408695.1. Taxonomy (NCBI): domain Eukaryota; kingdom Metazoa; phylum Chordata; class Mammalia; order Artiodactyla; family Bovidae; genus Aepyceros; species Aepyceros melampus. The sequence goes on from SJXQ01009889.1 coordinate 396,590, forward strand.
ATCAAAGCTTTCTGTGCTGTGTCATGCTCCAAATCTAATTTTCCCCGTAACATCCCTGCAGCGGGTGATGCCCCATCTCCTGGGGTTTGCAGGTCCCCGGAAGTGACTGGGCCCCGTTTCGGTCTTCTCACTCTCATACTCTCTCTCTTGACAGGCATACTTTTTAGCTGACGTAATCATCCTAGCGTTAAATTCTTTATTTCCTTCAGAAACAGGGCTCCTCTGGCACGCAAGTACACGCACACACAGGGAAAAATCACTGTGTGGACTCCCTGTGAATGAACAAAGAATTGAAAAAAATTTTTTAACTGGCTAATGAAATTGGGAAACATATTTTTCCCAGTCTGCTTAATCTCACCAATCAATTAAATGTTAATTGTCTCTGATGGCCATTCCCACTCAGCTCCATGCTTAAGGGCGGCTAAAGTATGTATTTAAAAAGAAAATCAACCCAGTGAAAACAAGAATGAGACAGGGGAAGAAACAGTCAGTCTTTTAAAAGAATCTGAGCTCCACAAAAACTGCAAAGTGTAAGGGAAAAGGGGTCTCCAGCACAAAGATACTTAATAAATATTTGGTCAGGGACAGACTCAAATAAGAAGACAAATTATTTTAAAGGAATGAACAATAGCCTTGTCGATGAGTTAAGACAGCCACACAAATGTATTACCAGACAGGTCAGTGTCCTTCAGACACACCACTCACGAACCTCACATGCAATCACGCCCTTGAAAACCTCAACACAACAGGGCAAGAAAGAAAAAGTGGGAGACGTTAAAATTCCTTACAGCCCACCACACTCTTTCCTCTAACAAAGCTGGAGACTTCCTTGAGTCTCAAGCTTGTCTATGCAGCATGGGAGATCTTGGCCAAAAATCAACTCGCCAAGCCTGTTAATTGAGCTGCAGGTTCAACTCTGATCCCTGCCCTGGAAAACGTTCCCAAAGGTCCCAGCCCCAGGGCCGCCCCCGACCTCTGCTCTGGAATCTGTGACCAGATGCCCTCTGTAATGTGACGAGGTTTCCAGTCACTGACCTGAGTCAGAGGCGCTTTATAATCACATGTGATCCCGTCACCCGCAGCGGGTGGATGAGTAATAGTGAAGCAAGCAGGACAGCTTACATCACTGCAAGTGGTGATTTTTACATGTGTTTCTATTCAACCCCAGTTACCCTACTAGAATCTATCATCTCTGAGTTGCCACTTAGTCTGGAGTGATGACCGCTAACTGCCTCTGGGAGGACATGCCCTGTCACACGTCCACGTGCCGTTCCACACATTTCCACGGATGCCGCTGTCTTCCAGGAGTTGTCTTCTGGGCTGATGTCAATGGGGAGCTGGAATTCTCCCTCTTCCCCAGTAACTGCTTCTGAGACGAGTAGGTGGCTCACGTGGGTCTCAGCTGAGAGTCCAGCCGGGGGTTCACCTGTTCCGGCTGATGCGGGTTTGGGGGCAACACTGAAGCAGGAAGGGAAGGAGTTCCCCTAAAATCTAGACCTCAGGCCTCGGAAACGAGGCCGCTCCAGGCGGGCAACTGGGGGGCTTGGTCAGGCAGGCCCGAGCCCCGAGTCCTGGCCGGCGGCTGCGACGGCGCCTGCGACCCGCGCCCACACTGACGCCGAGAAAGCCGGGCCGCCCTGGAGGGCACACAGACATGGGCCGCAGGTGTGTCAAGGGACCCTCTGCGGAATTCGGAGCCACTGGAAACACCTGAGAAGCTGGGCTTCGGGCATCACCCCAGAGGTGATGACCTCAGGAGCCCCTGGGATCCGAGGGGAGAGACCAGTCCACCTGGAGAACCAAAAGTCCTTGACGTGGGCAGCGTGTGAAATCACTGCTAACTCAACACCCACGAGGGAAGCAGCCACAGGGAGGAACAAGCTTCCGCCCAGGGGAGGGGCGTGACCACCTGAAAATCGACTTGGAAAAGCCCTCAGAGGTACAGACACTGTCTGGAAAAAATTCAGAAACACAAAACATCCCTCCCACCCCAGGGCAAACGCCATAACCCCAAAGTCTTACCAACTGCCTCTAAGATACTGTCAGTCAGGACAGAGGGCTCCCCACACCCACCAAACAAACCACTTTAGAATAAAGTTCTTATATTCCTCAAGTAGCAAAGCCCTACCATTCTGCTCCTGCCTCTGTTTGGTATCTTTTCATTATTCTCCAGGGTAATAAAAGAATGTCCTAACAGTGTTTTTTAACATAGGTATTTATGTACACCTATGGCTGATTCACGTGAGGTTTGACAGAAAATCACAAAATTCTGTAAAGCAATTATCTTTCAGTTAAAATACAAAAAACGAAAATAGAAAAGAAAAAAATTCAACATTTAGTTGCATTACAAGACTCCAAAAAATATAAAACAAAACCTTTAAAACAAAACACAAAAAAACACTGTACGTGAGAATCATTCCCACTGCTTTTCTCTGGTCCAAAAAGAAAGCATTTCTTTTTCCTCTCTTCTTCCTTTCACCGTAGTCTTTCTCAAATCCCCCTGGGACTGACAGTTCACCTTTTCCTCCTCACAAATATTTAAGCGGGCGGGGGAGGCACCACTACATAAGCTCTTTAAATTCCCTCTTACAGTTTCAGTTATTTGCTTTTTTTTTTTTTTTTTTTGATGAGCACCACCTAACTCAAACATATGTAAACATCATGCTTCACAATGGGAACTAAACAATAACCCAGCTTTGGCTACTGGCTTGGCTATTTCATTTGCTGGTACCTTTTTTTTAAATCGTCTTAAACAACATTTAATATTAGGCACACTTTTTTTAAGGTAACCTGACTCGTTAATAAAAAGGTGCAACCTGCACTCCAATTCATTTTAGCAACATACCGACATGCACGAGCTGGCTAACAGTTTATGAATCATCAAATGAGACAGTAAAGAAACAAAACTCACGTGTTAATCATAATACATATCCGTACGTACGAGCAGTAATGGTGGGAAAATGATAACAAAACCTCAAGGAAAAACTAGCTGAGTATATGTTCCAGGTTTAACTGTTTGCTCTCTTCAACCAATAATAACAAGAATAATAACAATAAATGCATTTAAGATAAGTCATGTAAGTTAAATACTAGTGAGAAGAAAGATTTCTATCATTACCAACCAAAACCTCAGGTATAAACCATTAATCATTTCCTAAGCAAGCTGTTTTAGGACCTGCGATGTTATTTCATCTGAGGCCAAGTACAGTGGCTCCCTCTTCTCAGTGAGTTTCCTAAGCCAGAAATACTCAGAGAAAACACAGATCCAAAACACAGCAGGAAGAAAAACATAACTGTTTCCTCCCCAACCCGTGATTTCTAAATCGGAGAACAACATTCACAGAACTCCAATGATCGACACTTTCCATTATTTCCCGAGGAAAAAAAATAAGGGTATCCATTGTGTTCTCATCTTCGGAATAAAAAATGTACAGTTTTCTAAACAGCCAAAACAGAGATAAGAAAGCCAAGAGCAGATAATCAGGAATATTCAACCCACAAGTCAAGTTTCATTTTTTGCCATCATCCTGTCTATGCAGACATAGAACAAAACCGATCAACTACAGGAACTCTGAGGAGCACACACAAGTAATTTACAAAGGGAAATCTTGGTGCTAGGATACTGCTACTGTTGTAAAAAGTACTATATCAAACGCAAACTCCATGCCAACAGTAGATGCTATGCATCCAACATAATAAAAGCAGACAGTGGTTTCTTTGTTCTTACCTATAATTGTCCTCAAGGTTCATGAAAAACAAGCCATCTCTCCTGCCGGGAAGCGTCGGGTGGGACTAGCGCTGTAGTCACCCAGCCGGGAGTCCGCCTCAACGAGCCCTCGGCTCCCAGCCTCAGCTTCCCTTGTCCTCACACCTCTGCTGATCCTTGGGGACCACGGGCAAGTTTTTAACACAACTGAGGAAGAATGCCCCGAGCTGGCTACTTATACCGATGATTCACTTCAATGACAGCTAAACAGAAATGCTTGTTGGTGGAAAAGGAGTCGAGTCAACTCCACCCCTACCGTAAGGATTAAGTGACTCCACCCAGCTCAGCAATTAGCTTAAGCAGCCACTTGGTTCCAGGACGTGAAGCTATGAACAGCATCGTTGCTCCCACTGGCAGTTCTCAGCGGGTAGGGAGACAATGCAGGGCTCACCAAACAGGACGGGCGACAGCCAGCAAACACACGGTTCTATGAATAACTGTAACCTGGGCTGGGCTGCCTGCTCCTTTAAAGCCGTGTCCAAGTTTTCTGAGCAGACAGGCATGCAGGTCTGTCCCTCACCGTTGTTTGTTTTTTTAAACATTTTCTTTTTAAATTTTATTTTTATCTTTCTGCCATGCTGCACAGCATGGGGGATGTTAGTTCCCTGACCAGGGATTGAACTCACACTGCCTGCATTGAAGCATGAAGTCTTAGCCTCTGGACTACCAGGGAAGTCCCCGTCCTTCACCTTTTCACAGTGAACTTTGCTTCTGCTCAGTTTCTGTGTGGGAAGCCCCATGATATGAGGCAAGCTGACAGCACAGTCTGTGAATCTCCCCCCGAGAGCTTAACTAGGTCTTGACGTGGTGAAAAGGCCAGGTAAACGTAACTATGATACAGACTACAGAGCTCCCCTGGTGGCTCAGAGGGTAAAGAATCTCCCTGCAATGCAGTAGGCCAGGGTTCAATTCCCGGGTCAGGAAGATCCCCTAGAGAAGGAAATGGCAGCTCACTCCAGTCTTCTTGCCTGGAGAATCCCATGGACAGAGGAGTCTGGCGGGCTCCAGTTCGTGGAGTTGTGAAGAGCTGGATACAACTGAGCAGCTAACACACACGTGATACAAACTACAACACCACACAGAACGGACAGGCTGGGGGGTCTGGTGCCGTATAAGACAGACCCCTGCTCCTCAAGCCCACCACCTCTGGTGTGCAAGCCCATTCTGGGGGAACCCACGGGGTGCCCCTCGACATAGGTCAAGGGCAGTGAGTGAGGCCGGCAGAGCCCAGCCGGGTGCTCTCAGGCACTGTGTGCTGAGCAAGCGGCAGGCATAGTCCACCCACCTGCCCGCCCTTCACTGAGCTCCCACGGCCAAGGAAGACACGTGCTCTTTCCTCGGCTCATGTGCTCATCACGTCTCACTCTCCGTGGCCCCATGGGCTGCAGAGCCCACCAGGCTTGTCTGCCCTTGGAATTTTCCAGGCAAGGATACTGGAGTGGGTTGCCATTTCCTACCTCGGCTTGTGACTGGCACCCAGTTACACCTCTTTGCTCTTGCCTGAAGCATGTCAACATCCCCAGCAGGGGGCGGCTGTGACAGGAAGTGCCCCCACTTGTAGCAAAAAGCTAGCCTTCCACGTGAACTCAAATGTTCCTGGTATGTCAGCTGAGAAACCATAACCTTAGTTTGTTAGTTCAGTCGCGCAGTCATGTCCGACTCTTTGCGACCCCATGAATCTCAGCACGCCAGGCCTCCCTGTCCATCACCAACTCCCGGAGTTCACTCAGACTCACGTCCATTGAGTCCGTGATGCCATCCAGCCATCTCATCCTCGGTCGTCCCCTTCTCCTCCTGCCCCCAATCCCTCCCAGCATCAGGGTCTTTTCCAATGAGTCAACTTTCGCATAAGGTGGCCAAAGTACTGGAGCTTCAGTTTTAGCATCATTCCTTCCAAAGAAATCCCAGGGTTGATCTCCCTCAGAATGGACTGGTTGGATCTCCTTGCAGTCCAAGGGACTCTCAAGAGTCTTCTCCAACACCACACTTCAAAAGCATCAATTCTTCAGTGCTCAGCCTTCTTCACAGTCCAACTCTCACATCCATACATGACCGCTGGAAAAACCATAGCCTTGACTAGATGGATCTTAGTCGGCAAAGTAATGTCTCTGCTTTTGAATATACTGTCTAGGTTGGTCATAACTTTTCTTCCAAGGAGTAAGCGTCTTTTAATTTCATGGCTGCAGTCACCATCTGCAGTGATTTTGGAGCCCCAAAAAACAAAGTCTGACACTGTTTCTACTGTTTCCCCATCTATTTGCCATGAAGTGATGGGGCCAGATGCCATGATCTTCGTTTTCTGAATGTTGAGCTTTAAGCCAACATTTTTACTCACAGGTGCTGGGTCAACAAAACTGATCATCAGGGGAGCCAGTGCCCTCTAGTGGCTGGGAGGATTGCTGACGGCTTGCTGGAGGAAGACTGCACTGGGTTACTACGAGAAACCCTGGCCCCAAACACACCCCGAGAGAGGCAGGCTGACAGGTAGCACCTTCTACTTTCTAAACAAGAAGAGAAATTAGCCCCCAAATTTTTAGCACCGAGCATGCGAGGACGGTAAACAGCATACTCTAAGAGCAGGAATTCCATCTTCTTAATGGTATCTGCAATTATAAAATTAAGCTGTTTTATAGAAAGAGACACAGATTTAGAAAACAAACACGGTTGCTGGGGGGGAAGGGGTAGTTAGGGAGTTTGGGATGGACAGGGACACGCTGCTATATTTGAAATGGATAACCAACAAGGACCTACTGTATAGTACGTGGAACCCTGCTGGATGTTACGTGGCAGAGGATGAGAGAGGAGTTTGTGAAAGAATGGACACGTGTATTATGTGTGGCTGAGTCCCTTCACTGTTCATCTGAACTATTAGACCATGGCTAATCAGCTATACCCCAGTACAAAATAAAAAGTTCAAAAAAATAAAGCTGTTTCACATTCATACAATGACTGGAAGGTTAAAAAAAAAAAAAAAACACAAAAAACCACAACATACTATATGAAATTATACCGAAACGAGTAACTATTTGCCTGATGCCTTAAAGATAAAAGGCACCTAAACTCCCTTGGATGAAATATTATCCAACTGTTTGGGCTGAGTCACATGCCCTCCCCAAATGCTAATGCCCTCCCCAAATCCCTAACCCCAGTTCCTCAGAAAGTGACTGTTTGGGGACGGAGCCTGTGAAAAAAAGACAACGGAGCAAGCAAGAAGTTGCGGACCCAGCGTGACTGGTGCCTTTCTAAGAGTAAGAAATCTGGACGGACAGGCACAGCGGGAAGACAATGTGAAGGGAAGGGAGGAGACAGGTGGCCGTCCGCAGGCCAAGGGGAGAGACCTCAGGGGAAACGAACCTGCCGACATGCTGAGCTCGGGCTTTTAGCCGCTCGAATGGTGAGACAAGGAGTTTCTGTTGTTTAAGCCACTCAGTCTATGGCAGCCTGAGCAAACTAATATTCTAGTTAAATGATGATTTCATTCCAAGTATTAATACCAAAAAATGAAGACAGAATTCAGATTTCTGATTAACAGCCATTCTCTCCCAAATACTTCCTTTGAGTGTTTACTCCCTCCTTGTCCATTGAGGTTCTGCCTTGAAAAAAAACGCATGAGAAAAACCTTATCCTGGGAGAAGAGGGTGAAATGCCCACAAACCTCTCCAAGTGCACTCCTGCCACCGCCATTTACAGTCAGGGTTACTGACAAAGGGGTCTGGATCCACATCTTACCCACCAACTGAAAATCAGCCTCTGCCCAACCTCCAGTAAAAGTGCATCCAAGCCTAATAAATGACAATCTTAGCACTTGATTAAGAGCAGTTAACAATGGAGGAAGTGCCAGAGGGCTTCTTAGTTCAAGTCCCTCTGTCTAGAGAAGGAATTAGGACCAAGCTGAAGAGCACCAGGATCTCAGAAATAAATGCTAAAGCAGATTCAACCCTGACATACAGTCCTAATCCAGTAGTTACCAGCCCCGCTCCTGCTACACTATTAAATGATGGCCTGAAATGATCAAATCTCTCCAATCTCACAAAGAAAAACTGCTGCTCCATGGAGCAGCTGCAGTAAAGAGATGAAGATACCGACACTGGACGACGGGTGGAGTATGGCTAAAGGTCAGGGACTAAGTCTACAGGCTTTCTTAACCTGGGCTCCACCACCATGTGGGGTCAGGTCATTCTCTGACTTGGAAAGCTGCTCTGTGCATTATAGGATGTTTAACAGCGTCGTTGCCCTCTACCACTAGATAAAAGTTCTCCTCAGATGTGAGAACCAAAAACAGCTCCAGATAAGGCCAAGTGTCCCCTGGGAGGTAAAAGCATCCCTAGTTGAGAACCACTGGCTTAAAAAGACAGAACTAGGACTTCCTTGGAGGTCCAGTGGTCAGGACGCTATGCTTCCATTGCAAGGGGCTATCCGTGGTTGAGGAACTAAGATTCCACGTGCCAAGCGGTGCGGCCAAAATAGTTTTTAAATAAACCAAAGGACAGAATTCCATGCAAAGAAGTTGGTGGCACCGGAGAAGCAGGAGGAAGTAGCTTCTGAGGGGACACAGAAGCAAAAAGGACTGATGCCGCGGGAGATGAGGCAGGGTCAAGGCGGAGGGAAGGCAGTGTGTAGCAATTTCCCCAACTGAGGGTCTGTTTCGTTTTTTCCAAAGAAGTGGGTCATTGGGTCATAGGGTGAAGAGGGTCTTGGCGTGAAGAGATCAGAGAGTCAGGAATATCCAGTCTGGGGCCATAGGAGAGCAGAAATTGAGCAGAGATGAGTCAAAGACATCTCAGGAAAGATAAGACTGTAAACAGAGTGGCCCCAGCAGGCACAAAACTTGCAGGTTCCTCCTACAAGTCAGAGGATCCAGGAAGGGGGTGGCGAGGCTGGTTGGGTGAAGGTAACTGGAGCTCCTCAGGCTTCAGACACAGCTCCAAAGCCGTGCTGCAGCTTCCAAGGTCGTTGTGGTCAGCGGTAGCACAGATCAGCCTAGTCACTGATGCTGAAAACAAGGAAACACGCTGTTGCAATAAGATAAACAAAAGAGGAAGAAAGCCTAAAGAAGGAGATATCCCTGAGAAGGAAAGAAAGAGCCTGCTGACAATCCAGAGGGCTGAATACTCATACCCTCTGACTTGATTCCAATCCAAGGAATATTTTCCAAGGAAACAATCAGGTGTGTAAGTTGAGCATCAAGAAGTTCATTACAAAAATAAACAAAAAACTGAGAAAACTTGATGTTCAATCATAGAGAAAATAAATCACAGCTATCTGTAGGCTCACGTTCTCAAGGAATATTTTAAAACATGGGAAAACACTCAGAGTATAATGTTTAAAAATGTAAGCTATAAAACTATACATGACATAGCCCAATTTAGAAATTGTACATATTTACAGGTATACACTTTTAAAGCACTCGAGTCAGCCTCTACCAAGGGAATAGCAGTCATTATGAGATTTCCACGGCTAAAAAAAAATCATAAGAAAAGAGGGTGACTGTCCTGGAGAAGCTAGCAAAACAGAAGGCGTGATTAGAGAGGAAAGGAGGGGCCCCCGAGCCCAGAGACACAGCCAAGGGCTAGGCAACAGTGGGAAAGGAATGTGCTGAGCAAATTCAGGCCTCCCTGGATTGGGTGAAGGGGAAGGTGCTGGTGCCTTAAGACAGATACATGAGTTTCACGATGTTGGCAGCAGGCAGTTAGCAAAGGGGGTGGAAGAAACAGTAGCCGTCCTTGGAATTCCCCATTGTCCTTACTGGTGCGAGGAGGCTGCAGGAGGCACACCTGTGAATGAGCGGGTGTGGGTCGGCCAGAAGTCCGACAAGAGGGAACGCGGCTTCTGTCCTTGGGGTTATTCCTCTACGTTTAAATCTGAAATATATTAAGACTTCATGGCAATTCTTTAATTCTCTATCATTCACACAATTAGATGCACGACCTCATATGGCTCCTAGTAATACTCTGGGGATATATACTCTGTATGGGAAAACCCGGATGAACTGGAAATGGCAACCCACTCCCGTACTCTTGCCTGGAGAATCCCATGGACAGAGGAGCCTGGCGGGGTCGCAAAGAGTCGGACATGACTGAGCGATGCCACTTTTTACGTAAAAAGTAACTAAATTTTAAGTTCGTATGAGCAAAAGGAATTGTGTAAAAGTATGGAGGCTGACTTCCTTCAAAACAAAATCTTACTAAGAACAGAAAATTGGAACTTCAGAGTAAGATTCCAAAGACTTTTCAGTGTTTCTATTTTACTTGCTTTTGGTTTTAAATCTTAGTAAGATTTGTCAATCACCAAGATCGAGAGATTTTTTTTTCCCCCCTTAACCACACCCATACTCTGCAGTGTTTAAAAATACACTTCTAAAAATAATAGAACACGTTTTCATCAAATGTTTACCACTGTAAGGCAACTATCCTCCAATAAAAAATACATTAAAAATGTTTATCATAAAATATTTGTTAAAAAGCTTGATTCTAAACAAAATAGCATTATTCCAAATATATAAACTGCTTCCATATACATATAAAAAATACAGCAAAGGACAAGAAGGAAATAAAATTGTAACCAACAACCTCTCTCTGGCTGTTCAGATTACAGGTCATTTTGCTTTATACTTAATCTTTTCCCCAATGTCTACTTCTTTCATACTTAGGAAAAAAAGAATTATTTAAAAATTGCTAAGAATATACTATCACTTATTTATAAAGAATGAGTAACCAAATGAAGAATCCACAGGCTGGGGGAGAAAAAAAAATACCAAGTGTCTGTTCTGTTCAAATCCAGCCACAGTTAGAAGAGAAACTGGGACACTTGGAGGGGGAGGAATAAATTGAACCAAACAAGGATGGCACGACACAGGCAGAAACCTTTACATAACACTGGCAAGGCTTGGTGACTGCAACACATTCGTGAACTTCCTCACAAGGTCTTAAACTGAATCCTCCTAACTTGGGTTGCGTTTTCTTCCAGAAAAGCCTTACAAAAAGTGATGAGGTGGGATTTCCATGTTCCACAGTCGTTAATGCAATCAAGTCACCAGAACTGTATCGAAACATCTAAAAAGAAAACTGTCTCATCAAGTAGGGGAAAATGGTCTCTTGAATCATTACTCATCACTCAGTAAACATCATATCCTGCATTTACGCTGCTCAAGGCATTGGCCAGGCCTCAGTGGTTGGTATCCTCCAAGCATTTATAACCTGACAAGCTCACAGACATGGCTGCCCAATTTATGAAGCTCTTGTGTTCCCTCAAGGAACAGGGCAGCTACTCAAAGAACCCAAACACATTTTCGCATGGAAGAAATACTTTGTTCTTGGCGATACAGTCCTTTGATGTAAAGACCATCTCAATGCAAATGGCTCCCCCAAAGGCCTATCCAACCCTGCTCTCTTTGAGCTCCATCCTCATTTACCATCACCTCCTTCAAGTGTCCACGTGGCCAGAGAGACCCATGAGCTGCTGATTTCTGCCTCCCCATCCGTTCCCAGCTAACCCTCACGTCTCAGTGGTCGCCAGTTGGCCAGTGCCCCAAGCTGGAACTTCCTGGACTCTGTTCTTCTCTGTATCCCTCACACACTCAGTCCATCAGGAGGCCCTAGGGACTCAGAGTCCAAAACCAAACCAAACCAAACCAGCCATCCCTTCCCTCCATCCTGATTTAGTTACCACCCGGGTGTTCAAGCCGTCCTCTTTCAAAACACAGGCTACTGCCACACCCTCCAAACCGGCCTTGAGGGAGGGCCACTCTCACCTGCAACCGTGGTCACACCAGGCCACTGCCCTGGCTGGCTGGCAGCTCTCTCTGCCAGCTTTCCGCAATCTGAGGCATAAAATGCAAATTCTTCATGGTGGCCCTCACAGCCCTCAAGAGCGGCGACTCCTGTCTGCTCACTCCTTTCCGAAGCCCCACTGGCCGTATTCATCTCCCTCGATCTCGGAAAACACTCAGGTCCGCGTGAGCTCTCGCACCCGCTGCTGTGCCTCCTTCTGAACGCTCTCCCCCAGATCGTGGGGCGGGCTCCTGTCTACTGATCGAGGTCAGAGCTTTTATGCTGAAGGGAGCGTCAACTGGCACCACGATTTGGGAAAGCAAACTGGTAACATGTTCCAAAGGATTTAAATCCTGCTATTTTTTTAACTCAGTACTTCCATTTCCAGGGAGGTACAGAGCTTAATACAACTTAAAATTTCTTGCAGAGATATTCACTGCACCTTTTCTTTCTTATATGAGAACAGGACTGAAATGATTAAGACACTGTACTCTGAGAAAAACGGAATGCTGCATATCACATGTGGGAATTTTAAGTGACAAAAAAAACAGGCTGTGAAAGTCTACTTACATTCTGAGGTTAATTATGCAAGCCTGGTGTGCCGCAGTCCATGTGGTCACAGGAGGCTGACATGACTGAGTGACTGAACACAACGTATGTAAAAATACACATTCCCTACCAAAAGGAAAATGTCAAAATACTGAGAGTGATGTTCCTTCTGCTGTTGGTAGATTTTCTTCCTTCTAATCGCCTTTTCCTTCTAACGTCATGTGTAACTTTCACAATTACAGGGAGAATACTCCTTACTTTTAACACAAAGAAAGAATGCTACCTAAACAGTTGTTAGCTTTTCAAGGAGCCACAAAGAAGGCATGTTTAAAAGCACCATGTTAAAATGAAAAGCTTCTCGATACGATATGCAATAATTCAAATGACAAAAACAGGGGTAACATATTACAGACAAGGACTCAAACCTCCTATTCTACAGATTTCTTACAAATCAATGAGAATTTAACAACCATAAGGAAAAATAGGGAATGCAAATGGGCACCACATAAAGAGGAAATACAAACACATCAAGAGCTATTCGACTTTACTGACTGAAGATACAAAATATTTCACCTTCCATAATGGCAAAAATTAAAAGACTGATAACATGTAGTAATGTTGAGGATGGAAAAACTGGTACTCTCATCAACTGCTGGAGTTAGAGAAACTAGTGTACAATTGAGAGGGCAATTCCCCAGTGTCTATAAACCTCATACTATTTCCTAACCGCTGGACCACCAGGACAGGCCTCCCCGAAAGACTATTCAATCAGTTGAACAGAAATAGACAAGTTGGACGGACGAAAACGCAAAACCAGAGCCTCCAAGAGCGCAGGAGAGAGCTGTACGGGTGGACATATTCTCTGGGCGCCAGAAATTCAGCAGTCAGTTGATACAAGGGACTGAGGAGACCCTGGGGGAACTGTCAGCGTGATTAACTGTGAAACCCCGCTTCCACTGCCTTCCTCATGCGGGTGAAGGCAGGAGGGCGGTCCTAAGTCTGGAAGCGCAAGGAGCTAAAGACGGCCAGGAGGGACCCGCAGCAGCCGCAGGTGGAAGGCGACCCGCGGGCCCCTCCCACCACGCCCCGCCCAGGGCCTCCACCTGCCGCTCACCAGCGTGGGTACAAACGGAGCCCACGGGGGTCTCGGACGCCAAGATCCGCAGGCAACCAAGAACTGTCAAACGTGTGAAAAAAGCAGGCCGTGAAAAAGCCAGGCCACGCAATACCGGGTCACGAGCTTGGAAAGGGAGCGCGCAAACAGACTTGGAAAAAGAATTGCCAAGATGCGTAATCCACATCCTGACAAAATCTGACAGGGTTTCCAGACATCAAAACAAGCACAGGCTGGAAAGACAAAGAAACAGATTAGAGGTCTGAGAGGAGGAACCAGGGTGTCTAACTTCAGGCCCTAGTGCGGTTCAGCCTGCTCCACGCGCACGCTTACCACGGGTGGGTCCTGCCCCCGGCTTCCTCCTGACCTCCCATCACCCACCCCAGCCTCCGCTCCGCCCCTCCTGACCTGGAGACCGTGTGCTCTCGTCACCTCCTCCACGTTCACGGGCAAACACTGAGAAGCGAGTCTGCTTCACGCTTGGGTGTTCTGTGCTTTTCCACTTCTTACCTATCCCGCACCGTTTCTCAGAGAAGCCCCCTCGAAGCCGATGCTGATGTAGAGCTAACCCTTCGGGCTCCATGGTGCGTAACACAACACGGTTCGGATAGTCCATTTTTCGACCAACAGGCATTGGTATTTTCAGGATCTTGCCACTAAAATCTTACAGTAAACATCCTTTTACAAATGCCTCTGTGTACAGACGCTTTCATGTTCAGAAAGAAGACAGACAGGTAAGGCTGCTTAGGAGAAAGGAATATTAATGTTTCACTTTAATATGCACTGCCAATCTGCTTTCCAAATAAAGCATGGTGATTCATATTTCCATCAGTATTATGAAAATAACACTTCTATTACATCCATGCTAGCATGAAGTGCTAGTCTCCTTTTTTTTTCCTTTTTAAAGCCAGTCTGATGAATTTAAAGTAATGTCTCACTGCTGTTTTAGTCTGCAGTTCCCTAGCAAATATCGACTGCTTTTTGAAAGGTTTCCTGGCTTATCTGCATTTACTCTCTGGGAATTGCATGTTTATATTTTCTGTCCATTCTCCCCAAGCTGTGTTTGTCTTGTCAACTCACAAGTCACAGACAGTAACCCCCTGACTGTCATACGTGTCATATGCTCCCCTCCCCAGCTGTCTAGCTTGCAGGTACTGAATCTTGCTTTAAACATTCTCCTTCACTCCAAGATTATGCAAGTATCTTCTTATATTTCCCTGCACATTTGAACTGCTTGTTTACATTTAAGTTTCTGAAGATTCTGGAATTTATTTCTGATTATAATGGAAGAGAGAGGTCTGTCTCCCCCACACCTCCTTCCTAAAGAGATGGTTGTGCCAATACCATCAAATAGATGAACCATCCGATATATGAGGTATTCTTTTCTCAACAAAATTGAGCTGTTCCTCTCATGATGTGTTAATTTCTTGTGCTTCAGGATACAGAGTCCTGGGTGTTCTACTCTGTTCCACTGAACCCTTTATGTAATCCTGTATTGACACCACACCGATTTGACCACAAAGACGTTCTTATTACCATAGCAATAAGATCACTACTGTGATCACTTGTCAGCTAAGTTTGTCCCCTCTGTCCACAGGTTTTACTCTCATATTTAGACGTGCTCTTCAGAGGTATTATGCATTTATTTTTCTATATAAACTTTAAAAATATTTCATTTAGTTTAAAACAAGGAAAACAGGGAAAACCAGCTGCCTTGGAAATTCTAAAGGCAACAGCAATAAATGTATTAATTTGGGGATAACTGATGTGTGTATGGTATATGCTTTTGTGTTACATCCTTGACTACAAAGAGCAGAGGTGCTGTTCTTGGTCAGTTCATAGCAATAAGATCACTACTGTGATCACTTGTCAGCTAAGTTTGTCCCCTCTGTCCACAGGTTTTACTCTCCATATTTAGACGTGCTCTTCAGAGGTA
This sequence comes from Aepyceros melampus, assembly GCA_006408695.1. Classification (NCBI taxonomy): domain Eukaryota; kingdom Metazoa; phylum Chordata; class Mammalia; order Artiodactyla; family Bovidae; genus Aepyceros; species Aepyceros melampus. The sequence continues at coordinate 411,724 of SJXQ01009889.1, forward strand.
TTATGCATTTATTTTTCTATATAAACTTTAAAAATATTTCATTTAGTTTAAAACAAGGAAAACAGGGAAAACCAGCTGCCTTGGAAATTCTAAAGGCAACAGCAATAAATGTATTAATTTGGGGATAACTGATGTGTGTATGGTATATGCTTTTGTGTTACATCCTTGACTACAAAGAGCAGAGGTGCTGTTCTTGGTCAGTTTCTTCCTAGGTTATTCGCTGCTGTTGAGAAAACAGATACATAACTTCCATTCCCAGGCACTCATTTCCGAAACAGAGAAGTGATCATTGTTAAAGACTTATTTTATCCAGCCATCATGATCATTTTTCCAACTGATTTTAGATTTTTTTTTCCCAACATAAGCTCTTGTGTTTTCTAGATATGCAAACATTTCACTAATGACATTCATTATAACCTCTAAGACAACATCAAACTGTAAAAGCAGACATCTTTTTATAATTCCTAATTTCAACAGAAACAGTGTTTTGCCTTCTAGGGGAATATCTGCTGTTAGTTGGTTTTGGAGAGTAATAGATAGCCTTTAAGTAATATCCTTTTATCCTTATTGGTTTTTCAGATTATACTGGGTTGGCCAAAAAGTCCATTTGGGTTCTTCTGTACCACCTTATGGAAAAACCTGAATGAATTTCTTGACTGACCCAATAATATGTCAGGGATGGCTGCTTACAGGATCAAACGGCTCCTCTCCTCTGATCTGGGCACAAGCTCTGCTCCTTTAATACGCTGGGGTACGAACGTGTGTGATGGTCAGTATCCCTAACACCATCCGCATAGCATCAGTGGAATAAACTGTTAACCATGGCACCTCTGACCCACTCAGGAGTGGGTCTCTTAGTAAATTATTTTGAATTTCTGCATTTGCTTTGATAGACATTGGTCTATAGTATTTTCTGATTTTAAAGCTTAGGTAAAACTCAGCTGGAAACCCATGAAATCCTGATGCCTTTTTCAACAGTCATTTTAACCACTTTTCCTACCTTTCTAGACTAATTGGTCTTTTCAAGTTTTCTGAGCTTCTTGAAACCATTCTGGTAATTTGTATTTTATTACGGAATCAACTTTACATTTTCAGATGTGCTTCCAGAAGGCTGCATGTAGCACTTCCCCATGGAGAAGGCAATGGCACCCCACTCCAGGACTCTTGCCTGGAAAATCCCGTGGACAGAGGAGCCTGGTAGGCTGCATTCCATGGGGTCGCTAAGAGTCAGACACGACTGAGCGACTTCACTTTCACGTTTCACTTTTATGCATTGGAGAAGGAAATGGCAACCCACTCCAGTGTTCTTGCCTGGAGAATCCCAAGGATGGGAGAGCCTGGTGGGCTGCCGTCTATGGGGTCACACAGAGTCGGATACGACTGAAGTGACTTAGCAGCAGCAGCAGCAGCAGCAGCACTTCCCCATAAAGTCAATTAATCCCTCTGGTGTCTCCCTTCTCATTCGCATTCTCTAGTTCTGCTTTCTCTTTACCTCAGTTAGGATGATGGGAGTTTAGTTTATTGGTCCTTTCAAATAAGCAGCTACTGGATTTACTTATCTCTTAAAATGTTATCTTCTGTTTTGTTAATTCTAACTTTTATCTTCATGTCATCTCTTAATTCCTTTTTCCTAGTTCTTTCTTTTTTATTTAGTTGGGTTTTTTTTTTCCCAAATGTCTTACAATGCATATTCAATTCTCATATTTTTCATCTTCTCAAATAATGAAGGTAGTTATCCAGAAGGTGATATGTTCTGCAATGTTTAGAACGTTCAAGAAAAACAAGAAAAATACCTAAGATGACAATTTTAAGAGCCACAACATAAGTAGGCAGTGGGATTAACTGACATCTGATGAGCAGAGGATGGATAAACCAATGGAAGAAAGAAGAAAAGACATCACCACTCCCTTAACACAGGCCAAGTCCAAACAAAATTCTATCCTCTCCCTTACTGGCAGGTTTTCACCCTGCATTTCACATTTTGGGGAAAGTGACTTAATTCATAGATAGGTTTTTCTTTTTTAATTACCACCAGAGTAGATGTTGCCTAATATTAAAACGTCTATCTGTAGTCAGAACAATGTTCTAAATCTAGGGCATCAGACAAAAATTTGTCACGACCATGAACTTGATGCAGGAATGCGGCCTGTCTCATTCAAGCTGTGTCTTCAGGGCGAGTTGATACAAAACTCTCAGGTGATCATTCAGGACCCACTCTGTGCCCAGGTTCAGCAACGTAAAAAGCAACCTTTCCTGTGTGATTGCTTCAGACAGCAACTCTTAAAAATTGATGCCGAAGGGACAGAGAGAGTGTCTGCTGATGCCAGGGTGAGTGGCTCTGACCTAATTTGACAAGTGTCTGAGGCCAAGAAGCAAAGCTGCTACTATTTCCTAATCCTCCCTACAGGGAACTTTAGAAGACTTACAAGGGCCCAATCTGGCCTGGGGAACTTGAAGATAACACTCCAAGAAAACCACTTTCATTTACACTCTACTAATTCAGAATTATTTTTAAGATCTGGAAAGAGTTCGGACTCATGTTTCCATTTATAGACCCTAGGACAACAGGCGGAGAAGGAGGCTAACCCTACTTATGGGAACAAATTTTAGAAGCTCTGACTCATGTGTAAACAACCAATGTGCTAATAATTTATCTCTTGGTTAAAAGCACACAATTCTATTTGAGTTGCCACCCTAAGTCGTGGTAAGAACTGAAACCAGAAGGAGGTTTTTCTTTTTCTTTTTTTTAACATGTTCTATGTTAATTTTTTTCTCACTCTGTTCCTGAATGTTTTCCCCAGTGAATCCCAGTAAATAAAACATTACTATTAAAGCCTCATTATAATAGGAACTCTTTGGTAATAGGACACAATGTTCTCAAGGGTCTCCGAAATTAGTGAGGAAATCCGACTCGATGGACATGAGTTTGAGTAGGCCCCGGGAGATGGTGATGGACAGGGAGGCCTGGTGTGCAGCAGTCCATGGGGTCGCTAAGAGTCGGACATGACTGAGAGACTGAACTGAAGTTCCCTTTAGACTATACGCACTGTTTCTGGGAGAAGGACCACAACTTCACCGCATCCCACACCCTGTCTAGGTGATCTGTGTATCCTGATCAACAGTCAGATGTCTGACAGCAGGGCCAGGGCCTCTGTGAGTGCAGAGGCGAGGTCAGGCTGTGCCTGGACCCCTGAGGACATGGCATGGGGGCCCCTGCTTCTAAGTCTAAGACGCTCTCGATGGACATGAGTTTGAGTAGGCCCCGGGAGATGGTGATGGACAGGGAGGCCTGGTGTGCAGCAGTCCATGGGGTCGCTAAGAGTCGGACATGACTGAGAGACTGAACTGAAGTTCCCTTTAGACTATACGCACTGTTTCTGGGAGAAGGACCACAACTTCACCGCATCCCACACCCTGTCTAGGTGATCTGTGTATCCTGATCAACAGTCAGATGTCTGACAGCAGGGCCAGGGCCTCTGTGAGTGCAGAGGCGAGGTCAGGCTGTGCCTGGACCCCTGAGGACATGGCATGGGGGCCCCTGCTTCTAAGTCTGAGACGCGTTAGGAAGGAACCGCAGGGCTTGGGGCCCTAGGCTGTCCAGTCTACACACCTGCACGCACGTAACCTGCCTGCCTCAACCCAGTCTTCACAGGCTGATGCTACTCCAGAACTATGAGTCACTGGTTCATATCCAAGGCCCGGTATCGGCTATAAACAAGCAATTGTTTTCAGCTCTCCAGCAAGACAATCTTTAAAATGAGGTCTTTGGTTGGCTGGCTTATTTTTTCTGCACTCCACTCTGGTTTTCATCTGTCAAGATGAAAGGGAGACACCTGTGTTTGCCAAAGTTCAATGGCAATCAGCTGCTGGCCACGGTCAAGGAATAATCTGGTTGAGCTGGTTGGAATTTCCAGGTATTCTCCTATTATCCTTTGAAGTACTGAAAATTTCACTTTCTGGTGGAAATACTTCAGTTTCTATTCTTAGCAAACAATTACATGCTAAAGCTAAAAATGAAGAGAGGAGATGGCAGACCTGGAGTGTATTTTCACAGTGCAAAGGGCAAGAGGGAAGAGGGGCACTCGGAGGGGCTTGTTCAAGTGCAGGGAGGGGCGGGAGGATCACACCCAAAGGTCACCCCATCTTCCTATCACAGTGAGTACCACAGTGACGATGTACAAGGTGCCCGTGTGGGAACTGGATTGCTTCAGCCAGCTTGTTAGTGCTGCCTGTGTGCCTAAAGAGGCCAAGGAGAGATGGTCCCCGGCCCCCTACCCAAACCTAAGCACCTGTAATGCCACCAGACCAGCCAGAAACTCTGTCACTCCAGGGGTACAGCCTGTCCCCTCACCTCCATTCTCACTGCCCTCTCTCTGCTTTCTTACACTATTGCTGCTGTAAATCTGAGACCGTAACACCAGTTCTCTACTCTCTAATTACTGTGTTAGAGATGGATTCATCCCCTCCTCCAAGAACTGAAGTCTGGGAACAGGAGGAGGTTTGGTCAAGTGGAAAACTTGATGTAACCTTTAAAATGAGTTCACCAAACTCAGCTAACCACACTTCTGCTGCAAGTTTCAACGAATCCTACCTTCAGTGCATAGGGGAGCATCATGGATTCCTCTGAGGATGCCCCGATTTCAATTAGGAGGGATGAAGAGAACTCAGGAGGCCTGCATGCAGAGGCTGGTATGGGAACAAGGGCTCATCAGGCGATCAGGGCTCAGACACACAGAAGACAGGAGGACCTGGGGCAGAGCCCCAAGAATAACACGTTGGGAAAGAAACTCAGGACACACACAGGGAACACAGGCTGTTCAACTGGCCAGGAACAGAGCGAGTGGAAAGGGAAGTGAGAGAGGAACTGGGCTCGACCAGATCTATATTCCAGGACAGAGGAGCCTGGCGGGCTACGGTCCAAAGGGTCGAAAAGAGCTGGATATGACCGAGTGACTAAGCAGGCACGCATGCGAACTAGACTCTACCTGAGCAGCAGGAAGAGGGCAGGGACCTTTTCTCGCAATCGTTCCCTTTCTTTTCTTGATTGCTGGTGGTTTCCATTATTTTCTCCTAAGTCTTCAACTAATGACTAATGGAAAGCCCTGAAATTTCAAGAGTCTACTGCCCACGTCGGAGAAGGCAATGGCACCCCACTCCAGTACTCTTGCCTGGAAAATCCCATGGGCGGAGGAGCCTGCTAGGCTGCAGTCCATGGGGTCGCTAAGAGTCGGACACGACTGAGCGACTTCACTTTCACTTTTCACTTTCATGCATTGGAGAAGGAAATGGCAACCCACTCCAGTGTTCTTGCCTGGAGAGTCCCAGGGTCGAGGGAGCCTGGTCGGCTACCGTCTATGGGATCGCACAGAGTCGGACACGACTGAAGCNCTTCACTTTCACTTTTCACTTTCATGCATTGGAGAAGGAAATGGCAACCCACTCCAGTGTTCTTGCCTGGAGAATCCCAGGGACGGGGGAGCCTGGTGGGCTACCGTCTACGGGGTCGCACAGAGTCGGACACGACTGAAGCGACTTAGCAGCAGCAGCAGCAACTGCCCACGTGTTTTCTATTCTTATTCGACACCAATTAACTTAATCATCTCATTTCCTTCTCCCAATTTTCAAACTCCATGGAGCCTATATTAGTTGCTTCTTTCTCTCCCCTCTCCTTCCCTCCCTCACACACACCCCTCCCTCTAGGCAAAACAATCCAAACTACTTCTGATGATAAAACAAACTTTCAAATATTTTTACCCGAAACACTTCTCCTAAATATAACTCCCATCATTTTGAGAAAGGCCAAATATTTTTGCCAGGTGACTGTATTTATCTTTCTTTAATCTTTGTTATTCCTCTGGCCCTTTGTGAACACAACAGATTACCAGGAGGGTTAGGTACCTCAGCGTTTTTAAGTACTAGCTAGATGCTGGTGGCCACTAAACAGCCTTAGTTTATTAGCAATTAATTAAGAGAAATAATGATCTAACTAGCAAGAAGCACAAACGGGCCACAGTGAATAAGGATACTGACCAGATCTGGTCGGTATCTGTGTCTACATGCTTACTGTTCTTGGCCTTAGACATCTTAGAATATCTCGTGATTACTCACAATATTTATTCAAATAGTTTCACTGTCAACCCAAATATCTTGTATCAAAGAGCTCGTGGGCTATTGGATATTTGCATCTAATACACATTTCTCCTTGATAATTACATTGAGTTTATCTTTCCTTTTTACTTTTTAACCTATTTTTTCCATCCTTTCTTCATCATATTCTGTCAGATTTTACAGTTGGAGAGTTTCATGGCATCTGCAGACTGTTTGAAATTGATCTTTCTAGTGTTTTAATCAGTTCAGTTCAGTCGCGCAGTCGTGTCCGACTCTTTGCAACCCCATGAATCGTAGCACGCCAGGCCTCCCTGTCCATCACCAACTCCCGGAGTTCACTCAGACTCACGTCCATTGAGTCCGTGATGCCATCCAGCCATCTCATCCTCGGTCGTCCCTTTCTCCTCCTGCCCCCAATCCCTCCCAGCATCAGGGTCTTTTCCAATGAGTCAACTCTTCGCATAAGGTGCCCAAAGTACTGGAGCTTCAGTTTTAGCATCATTCCTTCCAAAGAAATCCCAGGGTTGATCTCCTTCAGAATGGACTGGTTGGATCTCCTTGCAGTCCAAGGGACTCTCAAGAGTCTTCTCCAACACCACAGTTCAAAAGCATCAATTCTTCGGCGCTCAGCCTTCTTCACAGTCCAACTCTCACATCCATACATGACCATAGGAAAAACCATAGCCTTGACTAGATGGACTTAGTCGGCAAAGTAATGTCTCTGCTTTTGAATATACTATCTAGGTTGGTCATAACTTTTCTTCCAAGGAGTAAGCGCCTTTTAATTTCATGGCTGCAGTCACCATCTGCAGTGATTTTGGAGCCCAAAAAAACAAAGTCTGACACTGTTTCTACTGTTTCCCCATCTATTTCCCAGGTCACGAAGATCCCCTGGAGAAGAGGCAGGCTACACTCGAGTATTCTTGGGCTTCCCTGGTGGCTCAGCTGGTGAAGAATCCACCTGCAATGTGGGAGCCCTGGGTTCGATCCCTGGGTTGGGAAGATCCCCTGGAAAAGGGAAAAGTTACCCACTCCAGTATTCTGGCCCAGAGAATTCCATGGGCTATATAGTTCATGGGGTTGCAAAGAGTCGGACACAACTGAACAACTTTCACTTTCACATCTAATAGCAGCCTCGTATCATTCCACATGGCCGTTCAACTCCCTAAGCCTCAGTTTCCTTTTCTGTGCAATAAAGGTAAAGCTCCTCGATGCGAGTAAAACAACTTTGCACACCGTAAGGGGGCTTCCTCAGAGCACACAGGATGACCGTGATGCCTGGGGGATCGCTGAGGGCCTTGCTGACGGCATAGAAATAGAGGTCATGGGACTCAGAATGTGAGGAGCTGCCAGCTGTTGGAGACTTGAGATCTGCCCTTGGTTTCGTAACACGAAAGAGAGTTGGGACTGGAAGACTCCTGCCTCTGCCTTCCCACCTGTATAAGGGCAGTGAGCCCGGCAGGGTACCCCTGTTGACCCAGGCTTGCCTTGCTGTCATCCATCCCCGCCAACGGAAGGCAGAGGGGCAGGGATGGGCAGGGTCCTCATTGCTGAGGCAGGCTGCATCCCAGAGGCCGGATTTAGCAAGATTGTTCAAGCGAATGGCTCAATTCCCTCCGGTTTTTGTAGTACAAACAATCCCAGACAAGCCTTAGAGGGAAGGGAGAAAAAGAGCGATTTGTGCCGTGTGAACATGTGGCCCTGCAGGGCATTTGCATTTCGAATAAGAAGAGCGGTGGCTGAGTGTGCCTGTCACTCAGCTATCCTGTTCACTCCCTCCCGGCCCGGCCAGGAGAGGCTGCAGTCGCTCGGCCCCTGAGTTCAAGCCCGGCCTGTCACTAAGTCTGGAGAGGTCCTCCTGTGGCCCCCTCTCTGGTCCGCGGCTACTCTTCATCTCTGTAAAACGAGGAGGTTGACAGCCTGGCCTCCAAGGGCAACCTTCGCAAAGTGACAGTCCACAGTTACAAAATCTGGGAATCGGGAGACCTGGCTTTGAGCTGCAGCCACGGCCTTAACTGACCTAAAGACCTTGAAAGCTCAGCGTCGGAAGGACTTTGCTGTATGCACAGGTTCAGCCTCCAGCTCCTCTAAATTTCTCTCTGGCATCCCAGAAGGGTGACCATCTATCTTCTGGGTCAATACCCCCCAAAGGAGGGAAGCTCACTCCCCTGTTCGGGAGGAGGACATCCATCCTATCGCCAGACAGACAGCTGCACCGTGGCTGAGTCTGTCTTCAGGCTGGAGCTCAAACCCTCAAACCTGCTGCCCGGAGGAAGGCCCAGTGCCCTCGCCCTGGTGCGCACCTCCCCGTATTCTCAGTCACGCAGTCTGTGTCCCAGGCCCCACTGGGGGATGAGAAGCGACTTCCTCCCTCTGAGATTTGGTCTCCTGGTCTGCGAAATGGAAACACTGCTTAGCCCATCTCTCAGAGTGCTGTGAGGATTGATTGAGCTCGTCACCTAGCACAGGGCTGGTCAGGGCAGGCGGCCTGATGACGTCAGCAACAGCAGGGACGGTGGTCCTGCCCCTTTTTCCCACACTGGCGCCCAGAGCACACAGTGTTCACACGTGTGACACACAGCCATGACCTGCAGCTCATGGGGGATGGCAAGGGGTCCAGATGAATCCCCATGAGTCCATTAGATGTCACTCAGCTCTGTCCCCCAGAAAGCCCATCAGTGCAAGTGACGGCTGAGCACATTCCCCTGTGGATGGGCTGCCATCCAGCCTAGCTTCTTCTTTTAAGGTGAACCGTTCTCACGCTTTGGTACCCATGATGGATGGTGCATTCGCAACCCTTCACGCCCACCCCCTATTAAGACTGCACTTCCATACTCACAGCCATGCTTCTGCAGAAACTCCCCCTGGGAAGAGTGCAGGGTACTCCCTCCCCCGTGGATTCAGCCGCGGTCACGTGGCTCGGCCCGGCTGGTGCACTGTGGTCAGGAAGCACGTGTGGCAATTCCAGGATGAAGCCTCAAAGGCACTGCATGTTTCGCTCCTTCCTTGTGTCCTGACAACTGCTGCCCTTCAGCCCGAGCTCCAGCTGGAGCACACGCGGGACAGACCCGGCCCAGCCTGCAGCCTGAAGCCCAGCCCACCTGACCTGCAAGCAGAAATAGAGACGTCGGACCCTCTGTCTCACCAGCTGAAGCACAGAATAAATGCATATAGTTGCAATATGCCTGAGTTTGGGGATGATTTGTTATGCGGCCCTAAGGTGGCAACAGCTGGCACCTTATTATTTATCAGTAGCAAGTTACTTGTGGCAACCCCAACTCACTGACACCATCTACTACCACTGCTAAAACCAAGCCTTCGCCTGACAGTCTTTAGAGATGATGAGCAATTGCTCATAGGGATTCCCGGTCTGATGGGAAAGGACAAAGACCTCTTTCAAATATCCAAGTATCAGATATCCACCAGGCAAACTTGAACTTAAATGACAGCCTGGCTTCCTGTCATCATCTCCCACTTCTGGCGTACTGCCACCTGGAACCCTGGACCTCGACTTCCATATTCATGTCATCAGGAGGATGGAGAAGAACTTGAGGAAGTTGATGTGTAGCCTGGAGGGTCAGTGGTAAAGCCTTTCCCCCAAACCAAGTCTTTACTGTCTCCTAAAATCACTGCAGATGGTGACTGCAGCCATGATATTAAAAGACGCTTACTCCTTGGAAGAAAAGTTATGATCAACATAGATAGCATATTCAAAAGAGAGATGTTACTTTGCCGACTAAGGTCCATCTAGTCAAGGCTATGGTTTTCCTGTGGTCATGTATGGATGTGAGAGCTGGACTGTGAAGAAGGCTGAGCGCCGAAGAATTGATGCTTTTGAACTGTGGTGTTGGAGAAGACGCTTGAGAGTCCCTTGGACTGCAAGGAGATCCAACCAGTCCATTCTGAAGGAGATCAACCCTGGGATTTCTTTGGAAGGAATGATGCTAAAACTGAAGCTCCAGTACTTTGGCCACCTCATGCGAAGAGTTGACTCATTGGAAAAGACCCTGATGCTGGGAGGGATTGGGGGCAGGAGGAGAAGGGGACAACAGAGGATGAGATGGCTGGATGGCATCACGGACTCAATGGACGTGAGTCTGAGTGAACTCCGGGAGTTGGTGATGGACAGGGAGGCCTGGCGTGCTGCGATTCATGGGGTCACAGAGTCGGAGACAACTCAACAACTGAACTAAACTGAATTGTGAACATGAACACTCACGTCTAGTAGGTGGTAGTCAGGCTGCAAACAGTCCCCAGCGATCTCACTTCTGGGCTGCTGATCCTGCCCCACACCACACCAAGGCTGAAAGAACACAGCACAGTGATGACATGGCCCTTCCAAGAATAGGTTAATAAAGATGCTGCCTAGATCCTAGCAGGCCTTTTGTAGAAATAGACAAGCTGATCCTCAAATTTATATGGACGTGCAAAGGAGCTAGAACAGCCAAAATCACTCTAAAAAACACAAAGTTGAAGGATTTACACTGCAAGATTTCAGAACTCACTAGACAGAGTAGATAGGACCGTGTGTTAGTGCCACAAAGATAAACATAGAGAGCAACAGAGCGCAACTGAAAGTCAAGGAATGAATCTTTACGCTCACAGTGAACTGATTTCAAACGAAGATTCTATCATTTCTCCAATGGAGAAATGATAACCTTTACAATGAAGTCAATTTAGACATTGACCTTACACCATATCCCAAAGTTAATTCAAAATGTATCGTGGATCTAAATGTAAGAACTAAAACTATAAAACTTTTAGAAGAAAATACAGGAGAAAATCTTACGACCTTGAGTTGGACAGAGTTCTTAATATGACAGTAAAATGTCACATAACAGATCACCCCAAACAGCAGGGTCAGTAAAAGAGAGGAGCGTGTTACGGTGGACGTCACCACAGCTAAAGACTCCCACGCTTTAGCAGAGACCACCTAGAGCGTAAGAAGGCAAACCACAGACCGGGAGACCGCATCTGCAAGTCACACATCTGAGAATGGACTTGCATTCAGAGCACAGAAAGAATTTTCATAACTTAACGATATGATAGAAAGCCCAATAGGCAAGAGATAAGAATAGACATTTCATCAAAGAAGATATATGAATCACTAACAAGCCCATGAGAAGATGTTCAACACGATTAATCATCCGGGAAATGCAAATGAAACGCAACGAGACACTGCTACACGCCCACCAGAATGACTTTCATCAAGAAGACAGACCACGCCAAGCGCGGATGTGTTGCAGGGGAACCGGAGCCCCGGCCTGTCGCTGGTGGGAACTGAAATGGTGCAGCCACCGTGGAGGAGAGCTTGGCAGCTTCGGTGAAAAGACAGACGTGAATGTGTCATCACCCAGCAGTCCCCACTCGTAAGGAGAAATAAAAACACACGTCCACACAAAGACACGTATGTGAATTATTCATCCCAGGCAAACAGTGAAAACAATCCAAATGGCCATCAGCAGAGGGATGGGTGAGCAAAACGTGGTACGTCCACACAATGGGACGCTCCTTGCCGAGAAAGAGGAGTGCACTCCCAATCATGCGGCAGCAGGGATGACTCGCAGGAACATTTTGCTGGACTATCTAGTCTATTCATTTCCTGGAGGAGGAAACGACAACCCACGCCAGCACTCTTGCCCAGAGAATTCCCATGGACAGAGGAGCCTGGCGGGTACAGTCCAAGGGGTCGCAAAGAGGCGACATGACTGAGTGACTAAGCGCGTGCATGCACACTCGCGCGCATGAACACACACACTCACACACTCACACACACAGGAATCATTTTGCTATACACCTAAAACTAACAGACTTTGTAAATCAACTATACTTCAATAACAACAAAAGAAATGGGTAAAAAGCCATAGCGCTAACTCTTTGGTTTAAAATAAATCATCATACGGCATTTACTTTCACACTGAAGTTCATACCTGATAGACCATGCACTCTGTGAAACCCTCAGAATGGAAGAGAAGGAAGATGCTCACCTTTACATTCTGTTATATAAATCCCCAATGAAACAGTTTTCCAACAAATTGGTGGTAAAAATAACAATAAAACATTTCACTAGCTGAAATAATCTAGGCAGAAAACACTATATTCCATGATTCCGTTTATATGAAATGACTAGCATGCAGATAGAAGGCAGAATAGTGGCTTCCTAGGGCTGAGAGTTGGAGACGGTGATGGCACCCTACTTCAGGACTCTTGCCTGGAAAATCCCACAGATGGAGGAGCCTCGTGGGCTGCCATCCACGGGGCCGCTAAGAGTCAGACACGACTGAGTGACTGACCAGCACCACCTGGGTCCTAGACTGAGCCCGAAGCGTCTGGCCCGAGGAGACCCAGTCACCAAGAGGTTGGGCTGGGGTTTAAGCCAAGCCAGCCTGACTCCAGAGCTGCCTTCTGGCACAGCCTCTCATTCTGCACCTGGACCAGACACCAGGGGAGACATGAGCAAAGAGCAGAGTCAGACCCCCTTCCTGCAGGGCCTTCCCTTCTGGAGGAGGCGGGGCAGCAGAGCCGAAGCCCCTCTGGCCGCGTTCGGTCCTAGTCCCCTGTCCTGGGACTCCATTCAGCGGAATGAAGCTGCTTCGTTCCACGCTGCGAAGAGCTCAGCACAGCCGAGCGGGGCTTTCCTGCCTTCCCCTCGAAGCGGACAGCCGTGAACTTGGACAGCGGTGTGCTGCCGCCCCAGCATTTCAGCAGGATCCAGGGTGAGTTGTGATGCTGCCCCACTTTATTCAGTGCAGCACTTTCTTAAGAGCCCCCTCAGAAACACTGTGAGCAGGAAATAATAAACAGCTGCCCAACGGGACAAAGCGCGAGATGAAAGCCCGGGGCTGCAGAGGGCCGAGGGCGGGGAGGCTCGCTCTCGAGGAGCCGGCTCGTCCGAGGAGCCGGGCAGCCGAGCGAAGCAGGCACCCCTGGCCTTGAGTGCGGCGTTTCAGACGCTGCCGGGGCTTCCTGGACAGGCGGCTACCCCTGCGCTGGACCCCTGGGCGGGAGAGCACAGGGAAGGTCCCAGAGCGCCTTCCACCCGAGGCGGGGCCCCGGATGAGCCAGTCTGGCTCACACATCCCAGTTCCCGCTAAGCAGAGCCCACCGTGGCTCCCGTCTCACTCGGAATCAAGGCCCAGGTCCCTGTACAGCCCTATACGGTCTCACTCCGTCCCTTCCCTCAGCTTCCTGCCCTCTACACTTGCTCCTTCCACTCCAGCCCCACCCATCTCCTGGCGCTCCCTCGACAAGCCGAGCAGAGGCCCGCCACAGGGCCAACCCCCTCACCTCCTTCAGGTTTTGGCTGAAATATTGACGGGCTTCCCGGCGGCTCAGCCGGTGAACCCGACCAGTGCAGGAGGCATAAGAGACTCATGCTCGACCCCTGGGCGGGAAGATGCCCTGGCGGGGGAGGGCACAGCGACCCCCTCCAGTCTTCCTGCCTGGAGAACCCCACGGACAGAGGAGCCTGGTGGGTCCCATCCATGGGGTCGCAGTCGGACGCGCCTGAGCAACGTGGCGGCACACAGCAGCCTCCCCGTTTAAGGCCGCCCTGCCCGCTTCCTCCCTGGCTCTTCTGGCTCTGCTCTCCGCCCGCCGCTGCACCTCGCCCTCTCCTCACGGGCGTACCATCGTCGTCATCTGTCTCCCACTGCCAGTCTCAGCACCGCAGAGGCGGAGCCTTTGTTCCCAGAGGGTGCCAGACACAGCCTCAGGGCTCCACAAACATTTTGGGGGGTGAATACGGGTTCACACGTGCAGACCCTCGGGTTCCTGGGTAGCGGGTGAGCCCTTAACATACTCCCATCTGTGGGCCCGCCTGCACCCTGCATGCCACGTGCCTTCTGTGCAGTTCACAGTGGGTTTCTCCCAGGGGTTTTGGAAAGAATATTCTCTGGCTTGGAAGCCCACGTCCCCAGATGGGTCGGAACCTGGGCTCTGGGCCTCAGCCTCCCCGGGCCTAATCCCAGCTCCACCACCTGCTGCTTCGTAGCGTAGGGCGAGACAGCTCGCCAGTCTCTTTCCCCCACAAAGAGAAAACACTACTACCATCGTCCTATTCGGAACTATTTATTATGTCCTTTGTGCAGATGGGGAAACTGAGGGTGGATCAAATAAGGTAACTCCCACTGGGTGGACAGCCGCTGGGCCTAGAAATCAGAGCTGAGAGGACGCAGAAGGCAGAAGCAGGCTGGGGGCAGAAGAGCTGATGTGGAATTGTTTTTGCTCCGTTTGGCATACAGTGGAAAGTAAATTCACCTGGACAAAGCAGAGCAAGAGCGAATGCCAGCCACATGGACTAAAAATAACCCTCCAACATCAGTGCGGAAGGGTCTTAGAGATACTCAACCCACATTCCCATTTCCAAAGGAGAGAGAGTTTCGGGTGGGGGGGAAGGCACTTCCTGGCGATCACACATGAGATGCAAGTGTCAACACTGGGATCTGAGAACTGGGTCAGCTCTGCGTGACCTTGTTCTCTTTGCTGCTTGATTTCTGTTACATTCACTCAACAGACAGCCAGTTCTCACCCAGCTCCGGAGTCAGCCGGGCTCCCTGGACCCCAGGGAGGCCAGCTCTCTGGAGACCGTGAAAATTCCCAACCCCCCGTCTGCATCGAAGGCAGCAATGCCGCTCACAGAGCCAGGGGCAGGCTCTGCGGGCCCCCAGGCGGGCGTCTGCGCACCGCCCGTGTGTCTGTGGGACTCACAGCTGGTGGAGGCGGGAGAGGCAGGCAGAGGCCAGGGGAGGTCCAGGCACATCTGGCTGGAGGCTGTTCAGGGACATGCTCATCTCACTTGTTCAGAAGCAGTGATTTCTAGCTGGGAGGTGAGGAAGATGGTTCAGCCTGTCTGAGTTACAAGCAGTTAGAGATGCACGTCCCTAGGGCCTGACAAGAGATTTAGGACTGGGTCTTAGGGAGCGTTGTGTATCATGAGAGGGGAACATAAAAGGGCCTCTAGCCTTTCCTTCTGTCTCCATTCAACCAAACTGCTGTTCACGCAGCACCGGGCGGGACCAGGGGAGACCAGACAAAGCACTGGGGGTGGGCGGTGGGGGCCAGGCTGAGGTAGACCAGGCTGAGAACACACGGAGCCCACATCCCTTTAGAAACACAGCAACCCCACGATGCTGGCGTCTGAAGCTAGGCAGCAGCAGCTCCGTCCAACTCAGGGGTACCAGCTGGGCTTGTTTGACCCCTCAGGGGCATGTGGCAATGTCTGGTGACATTTTGTGATTATCATTAACTTGTTGGGGGCATGCTCCTGGCACCGAGTGAGATTAGGGATGCCTCTAGACACCCTACAAGGTTCTGGAGAGCTCTACAATAAGGAATTACCCATTCCGGACGTCCCGTGGCCCAGTGCCTAGAACTCCACGCTCCCAATGCAGGGGGCACGGGCTTGACCCCGTCAGGGGGCTAGATCCCATACGCAGCAACCACCGATCCTGTGCTAAGCCCTGGTGCAGCCAAATGAATAAATAAACAAACCAAATACTGAAAAGAATCATCCAATCCCAGAGGCCGACAGCGCCGAGGCTGACAAGCCCTGCTCTAAAGAAAGAGATTCAGCCCGGAGTTCCAGGACCCATAGTGGCCCAGAAACCCCAGCAGCCCCCTGAAATCACTAGCAAGACTTAAGATCTGGGTATATGTGTGAATTTTTCCCATGTGATCCTCATTGTCCAAAAGCCTCAGGCCAGTTTGGAGGCCAGGCAGGGTGCTGAACGGCTTGCCTGCTTTACGCGTGGTTCCCAGCACCGGGCATGCACACAGTAAGTGGCTGGTGCGTACTGTTTGGATGAATGACAGGGGGTCCTTAACGAGGCCCAGAAATAGTTTCCCTCCTCTCCACCCAAGTTCTGAGCACCCTGGAAAATAAGATGAAGGAGCAGC
>SJXQ01009889.1:436194-446784 GCA_006408695.1 Aepyceros melampus
CATCCACGGCCACGCCCAGCCTCCACCAGCTGGAGCAGAAGGGAATCCGCCCCCTTGGTCGGAGCAACACGGCTCATGCTCCCGCCAGGTCCTACCCCAGAAGGTGGCCCAGAGCCCGCACCTGGAGCGGGCCTCAGGCCGAGGGTCGGAGGCTCGCCTGCGCCCAGCTCCACCCCGAGGGAGCAGAGGGGAGTCCTCGCTGCCCCACTGACCCTGCTTCAGACCCCCACTTCGAGTTCCATTCCCAGGCTTAACTGACCAGCGGCATGGTGTTTGGCGAGTCTCCCCTCCACTCGGCCCCCAAAGCTCCGTCCCCGCCTTGGCCCTGCCCCCGCCACTCGGCAGTCTGAGAGTCCCCGTCTGCAGAAGGGAAATGACAGCCCGTTCACGCTTCCCCTCACGGGCTGCCGCAGAGGATGGACCAAGCCCTGGCCAGGTGGCCAGAGGCTCCTCCCAGGCTGGGAGGCCAGCCTCCCTGCGCCCCAGGCAGGTGCTCCGCGCAGGTGAGGAAGGAGGCTTGACTGTCAGGATGGCACCCAGGGGTCAGGCCAGCGTCTTGTACCCTGGGTCTTTCTCATGCACTGGAGTCAGATATTCTCGAATTCAAATCCTGCCTCTGATATCTATGGAAACATAAAATGTTTATAACCCTTGACCTGCAGTCCTGCTTCTAGAATCGATCCTCAGACATTAAAGCACCATTAACGAGGGGCGTCCCTTGCAGGGTAGCTATCACAGGATTTTAAGAGCAGAAACCTTGAAACAGCAGGGAGGAGCATTCAAAGGACAGATTGAACACTGGAGATCATGCTGTCAGCCACTCGAAAACTGTAAAAGTCATAGCCTATATCCATCGCATTGACCCGAGGTGAATACATTTTCAAGCAAAAGGATACCATTAAGGAAAAAACACATTAAAGCAACGGTTATGGGATAGCACGGCTGCACGCTGCATTCCCCCAGCGTCTCTGTGTGTGTGGGTACATTTGTACGTGTTTACAGGTCTGTGGGCATCACTGAAGTCCCAGCCGGGAAGCCAACGTGAGGGACAGAAAGAGAAAGCAGAGCAAGGCAGTCTAATCATATGCCATATACATTAGCGCTGTTTAAACTGTCTTAATGAGGACATGTTTAAAAAACAAAGCAACGGCAATCTTTAAAACTCCCATCTCTGTCACTGATTTACAGTGGGACTTGGGCATGCCACTCTGACGAGCCTCAGTTTCTTCATCTGCAACATGGAAATGATTTTATAAGCTAACAACGTCTGCCTTGTAGATTCACTGGGTGGATCGAAGAGATCACGGCACAGAACAGGTGCATTTCCCCTCTGCGGGAAGTGGGAGGGTCACACCTCTGCACCCAGCGGCCCAGCTCCCACGGGGCAATCTCTGCGACTGAGGTGGGGTAGACTCTGCTTTCATGCCCCTGCCACCCTTCCCCAGCTGTTGGAAAGGCTAAGCCAGCCTCCATCATTTTGCAGCAGAATGGCCTAGACAAATGCCCATCCTGCTCTGAGATCCAGTGGGCACCCCCCCCAGGAAAAGACAGTTACCTCCCACGGCCTCCTAGGCGTGCACCCCTCCACCACACCTAGCCTCCCCGAGAGGCCCAGAGTGACTTCAGGGAGGGGCAGGCTCTGCAGTGGGGCCTCTGGATAGTGCCTGAGGGGGAGGACAGAGCTCTTAGGTAAACATCGCTTGTAACACCGAAGCTTATAGCTCTGCCCAGCAAAGCTCACCTGAGATGTCTGAAACCAGCCAGAGATTCCAAAAGCGCTTTGCAAACACAGCTCGTGCAGGCTGCTGCCCTTGGGGAATTGGGGTTAACTTCTGGGCTTCTGCCTGGAGGAGCACAGAGATTTGCTGGGTTCCACCAGGGAGGGGCCTTCCCTGGTGGCTCAGCTGGTAAAGAATCCGCCTGCAGTGAAGAAGACCGGGTTCAATTCCTAGGTCGGGTAGATGCCATGGAGGAGGAAATGGCAACCCACTCCAGGATTCCTGCCTGGAGAATCCCCCGGAAAGAGGAGCCTGGCGGGCTAGGACCAGAGGAATCTCGTCACAACTGAGCTGAGGGACTGACACCTTTCACTTTCAGCAGGGAGGGGAAGGAGAGGGGGTGGGGAGGGGGAAGGGAGGAAGAGGAGGGGAGCGGAGAGGAGGCATGAATCGGATTCCTGGAGACCTGAGAGCCTGTGGGTGCCCCTGAGGCGCGAGCCGCCGAGCGCCCGCGGGACGCCGCCCCCGAGGAGGGCCCTGCGCGGACCGATGCTGACTGCAGGCACAGGATGCCGCCTGCCGCCGCGATGCCTCCGGGACTCACCGCCCTGAGGAGCAGAGAGGGACCGCAGCCCTGAGTTGACCAAACGTGAGCTCAAAAGGACTGAATTTACCTGCAGTTGTCTGAGATTACATTTTCTGCCCTCAGGCAGAAAGGGAGCTTGGGACAGGAATCCTGTTCAGTGATAGAAAAATAAAGTTACCGTGTTTGGCACACCAACTAGGCGGCTTAGAGATTCCTCATCTCTACACAGACCCCGGATTTGAAAACAACAGAAAGAGTTGCCGGGCGAGGAGGCACCCCAGACCCCCACCCTCTCAACGTCCCCCGTGTCCCACGGCGAGGTTCCAGAAACACAGTTTGAAAACTGCTCCCCCTGCCCAGGGGATGGGGTGTGGAGCGGAGGATGGCTGCAGGACGCCCACCCTTGCTCTTGGGGAGTCCCTCTTTCCCCACGTTTGAGTTGTCACCGCAGATCAGAGCAGATGGCGGCCCCGGGGACTGTCCCAGGATCAGGACTTGGCAAGCGCACATCCGCTCAGAACCTGGGGAGCACGTGCCGGGGCTCCTACAGCAGCTCCGCCCTCCCCGGGTGCTGTGGGTCCCCAGGGCTG
Organism: Aepyceros melampus; assembly: GCA_006408695.1. NCBI lineage: Eukaryota > Metazoa > Chordata > Mammalia > Artiodactyla > Bovidae > Aepyceros > Aepyceros melampus. The sequence continues at coordinate 439,089 of SJXQ01009889.1, forward strand.
GATAGCTCCGGCTCGGTGCTGTTGAACTTGGGGCTGACCGTTCTGCAGTGTGGAGCTTTCCTGTGCATCGTAGGAGGCGGTCATCAGCCCCTCTGGCCTCTCCTCCCAGGCCTGTGGCATCGCCCAGCCTCCAGTGATAACCAACGTTGCCAGATGACCCCGGGGAACCAAGTCCTCCCTGCCCCAGCGTCCCTGTGCTGAGCATCCCTGCTCTGAACGGTCCCTCTGGTCTCCTGATGGTTTTCCAGAAGGTTCTCCAGGTCAGGGTTGCTCATGTAAGCCCCTCAAAACCCTGGTACCCACTCACTTGATGAAATCCTTCAGACAGGTGGGAAGGTCTGGGTCTCGGCCAGCCCACGTGATTATGTGAGGAGAAACTGCCCCTGTGGGCCTGGCCATCTGTCCCAGGAAACTCCTACATGGAACCAAGTGCTCTCAGAGCCAGCATGGGGCCTGGGGCAGCAGAGGCCATTCCAGGGACGCACAGGAGATAAACGCCAAGGCCGGCACTCTGGCCCCGCAGAGGAGGGCTGGTGGGAGGAGAGGCCCTGATGAGTTTGGAGGGAGTCTTTCCAGCCCCTCCCCGGGCCCAGGAGATGAGTCTCTCAGCATCACCCAGGAGCCAGGCACTAGTGTTGTGAGCAGGGGACCCCGGCCCAGGCAGTCCACCCAGTGTGACAGAAGGAATGGTGGCGTAACCCCACAGGCTCCAAGAAGCCTGACCTGGAGGAGCTGAGTACGGGAGAGGCCAGCCGATGGGGTAGAGACGCGGGTGGCCACACGTCTGAGCCGGCCGTCAGGATCTGCCGCGTGGCTCCAGGCTCCCGCCTGCCCGCCGTGCTCCCCACCGCAGCCAGCCAGGAGCGGCGCGTGGCACGAGAGCTGAGCGCCGGGCGCAGCCTCGCCTTCCACAGGCGCCCCCAGCGGCCTCGGGGGCCCAGCTGCGTGCTCGGCACGGGGGCCCCGAGATGACCCAGATGCAAGGCTTGGGCTCCGGGGGAACGTCAGGGAGAAAGGCGTGTGGGTGACTCTTAGGTCTGATAAGAACTAAGAAGCGGGAGCCGTGGGATACAGGGAATACCTGATCTCAGACAGACATCTCCCTTGAGCTGCCTGGATGCCCTTCAGGATCGCTAACTCATCACACCCCCGAGGACGTGCGCACCTGCCCTCAAACCCTCCCATGCACCGGCGTCACCGTCGCGGGGTGGAGCCGCCTCAAGCCGGGACCCCAGCTGGGAGCAGCGCAGCCTGCGGCCATCACCTTCCTGTCACTCTCCTGTCCAGCCGGGCACCAAGTCCTGCCAAGCCCCGTTCTCACACACCTCTCACCCCCAACTCTGCCTCTCCCACGCCCAGTACATGCCTGAGCTCCTGTGCTTACACGTCTGGCACTGGCAGTCTTCTCAGCCTCCAGGAAGGACGCATAACATAGAGTTGAGAAATTGCCTCGGTTCAAAACCTAGCTTCACCATAAGCTACTAGTTGTGGGATACAGAACAAGTTTTCCAATCTTTCTCAATTTACTTGTCTTTAAAATTTGCATATAATTATTAGAGAAACAGAAATCAAAACTACAGTGAGGTTCCACTTCACACAATGGTCAGAATGGCCAGCATTAAATAGTATACAAATAACAAACGCTGGAGGGGGTGTGGAGAAAAGGGAACGCTCCTACACTGTTGGCGGGAATGCAAATTGGTGCAGCCACCATGGAAAATCATATGGAGGTTCCTCAAAAACTAAAAATAGAGCTGTCATATGATCCAGGCTTCCCTGGTGACTCAGTAGGTAAAGAATCCGCCTGCAATGTGGGAGACCTCGGTTCGATCCCTGGGTCAGGAAGATCCCCTGGAGGAGGGCATGGCAACCCACTCCAGTATTCTTGCCTGGAGAATCCCATGGACAGAGGAGCCTGGTGGACTGCAGTCCGTGGGATCACAAAGAGTCGGACATAACTGAGTAACTAAGCACCCACAAACACACACATGTGATTCAACAATCCCACTCCTAGGCATGTATCTGGAGAAAACTGTAATTCATAAAGATACATGTAGCCCTATGTTCATCACAGCACGGTTTACAATAGCCAGGACATGGAAATAACTTAAACATCCATCAACAGATGAATGAATGGAGACTATGTGATACATATGTATCAGTTCAGTTCAGCCACTGAGTCGTGTCGACTCTTTGTGACCCCATGGACTGCAACACGCCAGGCCTCCCTGTCCATCACCAACTCCTGGAGCTTACTCAAACTCATGTCCATTGAGTCAGTGATGCCATCCAACCATCTCATCCTCTGTCGTCCCCTTCTCCTCCCACCTTCAATCTTTCCCAGCATCAGGGTCTTTTCAAATGAGTCAGTTCTTTGTATCAGGTAGACAAAGTATTGGAGTTTCAGCTTCAGCATCAGTCCTTCCAATGACTATTCAGGACTGATCTCCTTTAGGATGGATTGGTTGGATCTCCTTGCAGCCAAGGGACTCTCAAGAATCTTCTCCAACACCACAGTTTAAGAGCATCAGTTCTTCGGTGCTCAGCTTTCTTTATAGTCCAGCTCTCACATCCATACATGACCACTGGAAAAACCATAGCTTTGACTAGGCGGACCTTTGTTTGCAAAGCAATGTCTCTGCTTTTTAATATGCTGTCCAGGTTGGTCATAGCTTTTCTTCCAAGGAGCCAGTGTCTTTTAATTTCATGGCTGCAGTCACCATCTGTAGTGATTTTAGATCCCCAAAAAATAAAGTCTGACACTGTTTCCACTGTTTCCCCATCTATTTCCCATGAAGTGATGCAACCAGATGCCATGATCTTAGTTTTCTGAATGTTGAGTTTTAAGCCAACTTTTTCACTCTCCTCTTTCACTTTCATGAAGAGGCTCTTTAGCTCTTCTTCACTTTAGTTCTTTTAAATCACTTTGCTGCACATCAGAAGCTAACACAACATTGTAAGTCAACTATACTTCAATTAAAAATTAAAATTAATTAGCATAGTAATAGTACCCACATTATAGGGTTGTTCAGAGGATTGAGTTAATTTATATGAAAGTCGTAACTGTGCCTGACACATAGTAAATGAGCAATAACAGCAACTGTTATCTTTCCTCACTCCATCCTCTGTAATGCAGCTGGAGTGATCGTCCTAATCTGCAAATCTGCCTTCATCTCCCATGGAAACTGCTTCCCACTAGACCCTTCACACCGGGATTCCACTAAGCATTTGTATTAGCTATCAACTGCTGTGTAACAAATTATCCCAGAAGGTAGTGGCTTAAAGCAATGAGAAACATTGGTGATCTCACCCAGGTTCTGGGTGTTTCCAACTCTAGGTCTTTCTTGAAGCTGCAGGCACTGTGTCAACTGGGGCAGTGGCCATTGGCAGGCTTGCATGCAGCTGAAGGATCCACTTCTCTGCTGGCTCACTCACATGGCTGTTGGCCGGAGGCCTCAGCTGCTCAGCACAGGGTCCTCCCTCAAGGGCTGCCTGTGATGGAGGCAGGCTTCCCAGCAGGCCAGTGGCCCCAGATCAAAAGAGAAGCCCCCGTGCCTTCCAGGATCAGGCCTCAGGAGGGCCCTGCCACCACTTCTGCCCTTTCCTTCGGGAATACACACCAACCCCAGTACAGTGTGGCAGAGGACGACACAGGGCAGGATACCATCTTGTAGGTTGGCTCCCATGCCACATCCTTCCCCAGCCTGCAACGCTTAGGCAGTGCTGCTGGAATGGGACTAGCTGCATCTCCTGGCACTGCCCTTGCCAAGCCTCTGCGTTTCCACACATGCTGTTCCCTCTGCCTGGAAACCTTTTCCTTCACATCTCAGCCTGGCCAAGACTCATGTTTCAAGATTCAGATAAGGACCTTCTTTCTAGAAAATTTCTTTTAATTCTCTTAAAAGATTCTTCTGAAAGAATCTGCCTGCAATGTGGGAGACCTGGTTTCGATCCCTGGGTCAGGAAGATCCCCTGGAGAAGGGAATGGCTACCCATTCCAGTATTCTTGCCTGGAGAATTCCAAGGACAGAGGAGCCTGGCGGGTTATAATCCATGGGGTCACCAAGACTCAGATATGACTGAGCGACCAATGCTCTTTCACTTCACTGTGTTCTAAGCACCGGTACTAAATGCTTCACATGTAGTAACTCATTTGGTCTCCTAACAGCTCCACAGTGTAGGTATTAATTTACAGATGGTGGAACTTAGGCTCAGAGAAAGTAACTTGCCCAGGTCACCCAGCTGCTAAGAAGCAGAGTCCAAAGTTGACCCCAGCTGTCTGACTCTTAGCCATTATTAACACAGTGCCGGCTCTCTAGCTTGACCATAAACTCCAGGAGGGATGGAGTTTTGACTGATTTGTCTCTGTGTTTCCAGGGCCTAGGACATTTCTGGATCATAACTGAGAAGAAAGGCCTTAAGAAAGAGGAACAAAGAAAACAAACGAAGGGAGGGAGGCGTCAGGCCTGATGCGTGAGGACTCAAGTCAGGAAGCTGAGCAGGCAGCCTGGGTCCACCCGGGTCCAGTTCACCCTCCTCCCGGGAGACTGTGGGATTCCCAAGGCCCCAGGCTGTTCTCTGATCCCCTCTCCTGGTGGGAGAGGGAAAGCGCTCTGCCTCATCACACATGCCCCTGCAGACTTTCATAGGACTGGCTCTTCATTTTTATGTCTGCTCAGGCACTTGTTCTATTAAAGAAATAATTTAATTAACTCCAAGAAACGCAATTAATTTTAATTGTTCATGATAATTCATTGTTTAATACCCTATTAATAATTATAAAAAAATCCTAATGCCCAGTTGCGGTCCTATAAAAGGATAATTAAACACTCATATGGGAGACACTTCATTTTCAAGGGCTTCAGCATCATTTCAGCCTCTGGAGCACAGCTTCCTTGATTCAACCAGAACTGTGCTCACGTGGAGGCTCCCAAAGGTGGTGACTTCTTCATTCTTTAGATTAATTTTACCCTGGAGGATGGGGTGGCCCAGAAGCTGGCAAAGAGCTTTCCAGCAGGTGGAGAGCTGCTGCCTTGGGGGTGGGGGCTGGGGAAAGCTGAAGAGGTTTCTGAGTCTTCCTCTAAGCAGGGCAGCCTGTCCTGATCTGGTCACACAGCACCTCTGGGACCCTGGATGGGCAGCCCAGTTAGACAATGAGCACACATTCGTGAACAGGCAAAATGATGCCCGGGTGAAGCTTACATTCTGGAAGCTAGGGTTAGACTATGGATGGATGGGTGGGTGGATGGATGGGTGGATGGATGGGTGGGTAAATGGATGGATGGATGGATGATGGATGGACAGGTAGATGAATGGATTCATGGTTGGATGATGGACAGATGGATGGGTGAGTGGATGGATGGGTGGGTGGGTGGATGGATGGATAGATGGATGATGGACAGACAGGGAGATGAATGGACTGATGGTTGGATCATGGACAGATGGATGGGTGGTTAACAAATAAATGATTAAACACATTCTGTGCTCTGAAGATGCATAACTTGAGAGCTGCAATGTAAGTTTTATTTGGGGCAAAATGAGGGCTGCAGCCTGGGAGGCATCATCTCAGATAGCCCTGAGAGACCACGCTGAAGAAAATATAACCGGGTAGATAAAGCAAGAATTAGCAGGGAGGAATGCTTATTAGCCAGAAGGCCACAAAAGGCTTTCTGAGGAGGTGACTTTTGCCCTCAGATCTGTGTTTTGACACAGAGTCCGTCTTACAAAGATCTGTGGGAAATTATTCTAGGCAGAGGGGAGAGCAAATGCAAAGACCCTGGAATGGGGGAAGCCTGCAGGTTTTGAGAGATATCAGGGTGGATGAAGTGGCGTGGGCAGAGACAGGAGCAGGATGGTGGCTGACAAGGCAGGGGAGGAAGCTGGGGACGCGCCTGTGCAAGACCTTGTAGGTCATGCACGGGTCAGCAACCCACAGCCTGGGGCCAAATCCAGCCACTGCCTTTCTTGTAAATAAAGTTTTATTGGAACACCGCCACGTCTATCTATCCACCCGTGAACTGTGGCTGCTTTTGTGCTTTTTTTTTTTTTTCTTTTTGGCATGGTTTCAACAGAGACCATATGGTCCACAAAACCAAAAATATTTACTATCTGGTTCTTACAGAAAAGGTTGTCGACTCCTGTTGAAGGGATTTTATTCTAACTGCAGGGGAACCCCTGGAGGGTTCTAAGCAGGGAGTGCCACAGTCTGATCTCTATTTTTAAACCTTCGCTCTGGCAGCTGGGTGGAGAGAAGGCTGGAGGGGCAGTAGGCTCTGGGCCTGGGCTGTTGATGGAGGGTCACTCCATCAGAGGCCAGGTGGGGACAGCAGGCCCCAGGAGCCCCACCGCCTTCCTGGGAGAGGAGACGGGAACTGCTGCAAGGGCTGGGGCCATGGAGAAAGAGTCTGAGCGGGGAGGTCTTCAGACACTTCAGCTGGCAAGCTTCTTGATGGACTGAAATCCATCAGTCCCTACCCTGAAGCTGCCTCATGAGGGACTGATACGTGACGTTTCCCCAGTCTGGGGCTTGCCGTCCCATTACTGACAGTGGGGAGGTTGGCCCAGATCTCCAGGGGCCCGTTCAACTTGACCTTCCTGAGTGTCTTGGTCCACCTGGGAAGCTGAGTCCGGAGCAGTCATTCCGACCCTTGGTCCAACCATGCCTCCCACCGCCTCTGCCTGCCATGGGAGCCAGAGAGGAGCAGGCTGGGCGGGTGGGGCAGCCAGCCCAGAGCTGACCTCGGAGGACCAGGCTGACCTGGCCTGGCTGGGGCAGGAAGGGCGTGGCGGGAACAGGGAGAGCTGCAGACTCGGGCCAGGGGCTCAGTGCAGTTTCTTGGAGTAAAGAGAGGAGGTGAGTGTTAACAGCTCCGCCCGGACCTCTCAGCTCCAAGGACATCCTGGGAGCCGTCCTTCATCCATTCTAGAACACCTGTTGAGACTCCTCCCTGGATACAGAAACAAAGGAAACATACAAAAGTCCCTGCCCTCACAGAGCGTTAAATTCCACAAACATACTTGGAACACCTATTATGTGCCAGGAGCTGGGTGCTACAGCAGTGCATGAAATAAAGCCCACTGCACGGAGCTCCCGTGCTCACGGCAAACCGCTGCCCTCCACCAAGGACCCCGTGTAACGCCTGAGAGGTGGAACACGCCCCAGGGAGGCTCACAGTCCCTCTCACCTGCGCTGAAGACTCTCAGCAGACACCTGGCCCCAGTATACAGGCTGAGCAACCAAGGCCAGTCCCCATCAGGGGCTTCATCAGGCTTACAGCGGCAAAGAGCAGAACTTGCACCTGGGCCTCCCGGTGTCGTTAACGTCCCCACACTTCCTCAGTCTGGGGCAGCCAGCATCCCATCTGAGAGTCCAGGAGTCCCTGGTAGAGGGAAGTCTGTGAATGTGGAACGTTCCAAAAGGAGGCGAGGTGGCACCCCACCCCGAGCCTGCCCACCCAGCCAGGACGGCTGCCTCAGTGGTCAAAAGCAGCCCACCATTTATCCACAGGCGTCTGCCTCGTGTTCCAGGGCCCTAGCTGGGGTGGAAATCACTCCACATTTTCCTGGCCCCTGGGGAGACTGCTCGGCATTGGAGCCCATAGTGGCCTAAAGAGCCCCCAGAAAAGCTGGTGTCCAGGCCTCCTGTGTCCCCCAGCCCCAGACGGAACCCTCTACCCCGCCGCCCCAACAGAGCCTG
>SJXQ01009889.1:455995-466327 GCA_006408695.1 Aepyceros melampus
CCCCCTGCAGGGCTCACAGAGACAGCGGGGCAGGGCGGGAGGGCCGAGGGGTCCAGGCGCCCCCCAGCAGGGCTCACAGAGACAGCAGGTACTGAGGGTTTTACTCTGAGTGAGAAGCGAGCCGAAGGCCAGCTTTCAGCAGGGAGGCCTTTCCAAGCAGAGCGCGAGGTGACATTGCGTTTAACAGGCCTTGGCCACCGCATGCGTAGAGAACTACCTGCCTGGAGGGCAAAGCTGGAAATGCTCAGGCAGGCGGGGGTCCCACGCTGGAACCCAGGGGAGAGAGGAAGCCCCACCACAGTAGCTACAGAGCAGGTGAGACGTGACTGTTTCTGGATGTGTTTTGAAAGCAAAGACATCAGGAAGATTATTTATTGCTACTCAGGCTCATCCAAGGTGAATCTGGATTTCAAGGTCTTGGCCACCAGGCCAACCGTTTTGCTTAGAACTGCCCGTGGCTGACACTGACATTCTCCTTTTTCACCCTAATCCCCCAGAAGCTAGAAGAAAAGAGGCTTTTCACGTTAAAACTATTAACCACCTCAGGGCGGGTGCAAGACCAGCTCTGCTGAGGCTGGTCTAAGATGCTCTGGTCAAAGCTTGGGGGAGTGAGCCTTTCCAGGGGGTCCCACCATACCTGGAAAGTGAACTCACTGCCCCTGGCATGGCCAATAACCCAGAACCACAACAGTGCCTACTCATGCCAGTGACTCCCCCATTAGACCAGCAGCAAAGAAATGTAATCATTTACCACCATCACAATCACACCAGCAACAAGAGCAACCAACATTCACTGCACGCTTACCCTGTGCCAGCTAAACACTTTGCTGGCAGGAGCTCACACAACTGTATCCGTCACAAGGCAGGTAAAACTACGATCCCCATTTCACAGATAAGGGGGGTGAAACTCAGAGATACTGAGAATCAGCCTAAGGTCACACTGAGAGGGATAGAACGGGATAATTAAATGGTTTAGGAGTCCCACTAGGGGATTAGAGAGAGAGTGGGAATGTTAGGGAGTTTGGGAGACTGTTGTAAGCTGGTGACTACTGAAGAACAGAAGCGGTCCCCTAGCAACAATCTAGACTGCCTGGAAGGGAGGCCAGTTGCATCCAGGGTCCAGGCACACTCAAGCCACAAAGCCTGACCAGCTAAAGCACGAGAGCGCAGACCTGGGGCCTGGATCTTGTTACGAGGTCAGGGAGGTAACGGTCCTCGAAAGTGGCCTTTCTGTATGTAGTCAAGACAGAAATGCAGAGGGGAAAAAACCGGGTAAAGGGGCACTCGATACTGGAACCCGAGATTAACCACCGCATTCTACTAAATGTTCCCGCCCTTTTGCTAACAAACATGACTTAGCACCACAAGGGTTCGTTTGACCCTGTAGGGGCAAAGGAGGAACTAATCTAAGACCTGACGTCTGCCTCAGGCTGAGGAAGAAGGTGGTCTTCTCCCCGCCTCACTTTTACTTTGATTATGAAAATGTAGCCCTCCTTGTTCTTGGGGCTGTGCTCCCTTGCCTGCTCACTTGAGTCTCTCACAAACTTCCTGTGCTGGTAAACTCACTCTTCGCCTCTTGGCCCCATGCTGAATTCTTTCTGCAGTGAGACAAAAGAACCTGAGCTCCAGTAAGTTCTGGCACCAGGCAAGCAGTTGCAATCAAAGGACAGTGGACTCGAGTCCCTGCCTAAGGCAGGGGCTGGGGGCTCAAGTCCCAGCCTGAGTTTTGGCTGGGTTCAAGTTCCATCCAAGCTGGGGTGTGGTTTCAGTACTGCTAGAAAATGCCAGCAGCAGAGCCTGAACTCAGGTCTCTCTAACTGCTCTCTCAGCCCCTACAGCTCCTCGCCGACTGGCTCACAGTCCCCGGAAGGCCCCTCCCAAAGCTCACCACCCAGGCCCACATCTCATCGTCACATCATCATTAGCCCCTGGCCCCTGGAGAAGACTCTTGAGAGTCCCTTGGACTGCACGGAGATCCAACCAGTCTATCCTAAAGGAAATCAGTCCTGAATATTCATTGGAAGGACTGATGCTGAAGCTGAAGCTCCAATACTTTGGCCACCTGATGCAAAGAGCTGACTCATTAAAAAGACACTGATGCTAGGAAAGATGGAAGGCGTGAGGAGAAGGTGGTGACAGAGGATGAGATGGCTGGATGGCATCACCGACTCAATGGACATGGGTTTGAGCAAGCTCCAGGACTTGGTGATGGACAGGGAGGCCTGGCGTACTGCGGTCCATGGGGCTGCAGAGTCGGACACGACTGAACCACCACCACCGTCTCACCCTTCTCCTCTGAGGCAGGGCCAGCTCTCAACACACACACCCTCCATCCATGTGCCCCTGACTCTCCCCAGCAAAGCTCCCCCATCAACCATTTCCTACCTACCGTGAGACCACCTTAACTCCAGGCAGGAGGGCGAGCAGGTTGGAAACAGGCTCTGTATTTAGAGATGAAAGCCAAGTTGGTTGCTTATTGCAAAGACAACAAACTAATACCTTAGTAAGGCCCTCGGGGAACATTTTTAATGAATATATAATGACTAAGGTGTTAGATAAAATGGCATGACCGTGGGGGATATTTTTTCCTCCAGCCTTGCTTAGTTGGCTTTCTTCCGATGGGCCAGGCACTTCACTAGGTCCATACTCACATAAGCCTTACAGGACAGACAGGGTCGATGGCCTGTCTGCAGCATTTTACAGATAAGGAGCTTGATGCTCAGGAAGGTGAAGCCGCCTGCCCAGGGCAGCAGAGTCAGGGGGCACGAAGCGGCACTGCCTGCACAGCCCACTCTCACGGGGGCTGCTAGGCTGGCTGGGTGAGGGAGTGGGCCAGCAGGGAAAACATCACACCTGCAATTCTGTTCTGTTTACTTTCAACAAACCCATTCTTTCCTCTGTAAATCACACAGCGAACTGCCCTTGTCAGAATCATCAAAGACCCAATTAACCCTGAGCACTGTGGCCCCTTCTTTGCAAACTTTCCCCAGACCCACAGCTTTTCAGGCTGGGAATATTACAAAGCTGGTAGAAAACCAGCCCAGCAAGCAAGCATTTATTCTAGAGCAATACTGTGGGGAGGGGAGGGGGAGAAACTCACATGCATAAAAAACCACCCACAGCCGCTAAATTCTGACTGCCAAGCCTTTATTAGTGGTGATAAAAGGCAGCAAAACAGCACAGGGCTTTCTAGTCCCCGGTGGGGGCTGCAGCCCCAGGAATTAGTCATGTTTTGACTGGTGGAGTTATGGAATTTATAATGGAGGCCCCAGAGAAATTAAACACGGATTACAGCCAACTCCTTCCCCCAGCCGAATGTCTCCAGCAGGAGGGGTGCTGCTGGGCTACTCCACCCACTCCAGGAGCCTGGTTTGCTGGCCAAGCGGTGACTCCCACAGTCAGGTTAGAGGAGACGGTCCTGGCTGCCCTGCCCACCCCTTATCGAATCCCGGGCGGCGGGGTCCAGGTCTGTCCTCTATGTCCTGGGCAGCACCAAGCACCCAGGGGGCTTCAGTGAATGGACTGAGTGAATCTGTATCTTCAACCCCACCAGTGTTCTTGTGTTAAGCATCGTTTTCTTCCCGGAGGGAGCTGAAAATCGAGGGGTTGGCCACAGAACTTGGGGGTCAGAAGAAGTGGCCTGAATTTAGGCAAAGGATTCCAATGAATTCTACCTTATTTAAGAAGAGTTTTGACCCACCTCTCACACTCTGATTTTAGGGCCACTTTAAAACTCTGAAGAGCCCCGAGAGTGGTTATATATCAAGATCGTAACACCTTACTGGAAAAGTTCATCAAAAGGACAGGATGAAAAAAGAAGTTTGCCCGCAGCACACGAGCTTTGGGGGTATGCTTTGTGAGGCCTGTAACTGCTTGGCTGCTCTTAGAGTCCTTGATCCTGGCTTTTTGTTACAGATGAATAACTCGGGCAGGAAATTAACCCTTAATGAGCACCTACTATGTGCCAAGCACTGTGCTAAGCCACTTCAGAAACATTCTTCAGTCTAACAGAGCCTAGAAAAGGGCTCAGCACAAAGCACGTGGCTAATAAATGTTCACTGAGTGAATAAATAACTTAAAGCCCAGATCAGCCGGGTGAGATGGGCACCATCATCCCCTCCCTACAGTTGGGCCACAGAACCTAAGCGGGGCTGTCCTCTGTCCCAGGGACACAGCAGCCAAGTGGGGAACAGAGACGCAAGCCCAGGCCTGCCTGACTCTGACCAGAGCTCTGTGGAAAAGACGGCCGTGGTTTCTTCGTCCTCATCAGGGACTGGTTCCTGGAAGAGGAGACCATGATGAGGTGGCAAGTGAGAGGCCAGGGAGCTGTCTGGCATCCGCAGTGCTGAAAAAGTCCCTGGAGCCAAGCTCTGGCATCTCAGTTGGTACAGGGCACATCTTGTTCTCAACCTGAATTCACCTCCTTCGCTCGCCTTGGAGATGACTCTCCCCAGGCCCCACGCTGGGGGCTGCCTCTCCAGTTATCATACAGGTTAAGTTGCTCTATAATTGACAACAACTAGACCTCAGCCAGACAACAGGAAGATGCTTTCTGGCCCCCTAAAAATCACTGCAGATGGTGACTGCAGCCATGAAATTAAAAGACGCTTACTCCTTGGAAGAAAAGTTATGACCAACCTAGATAGTATATTCAAAAGCAGAGACATTACTTTGCCGACTAAGGTCCGTCTAGTCAAGGCTATGGTTTTTCCTGTGGTCATGTATGGTTGTGAGAGTTGGACTGTGAAGAAGGCTGAGCGCTGAAGAACTGATGCTTTTGAAGTGTGGTGTTGGAGAAGACTCTTGGGAGTCCCTTGGACTGCAAGGAGATCCAACCAGTCCATTCTGAAGGAGATCAGCCCTGGGATTTCTTTGGAAGGAATGATGCTAAAGCTGAAGCTCCAGTACTTTGGCCACCTCATGCGAAGAGTTGACTCATTGGAAAAGACCCTGATGCTGGGAGGGATTGGGGGCAGGAGAAGGGAACGACGGAGGATGAGATGGCTGGATGGCATCACAGACTCAATGGACGTGAGTCTGAGTGAACTCCAGGAGTTGGTGATGGACAAGAAGGCCTGGCGTACTGCAATTCATGGGGTCGCAGAGTCGGACACGACTGAGCGACTGAACTGAACTGAAACCCACAAACCCAATAGTGTCAATAGCAAATTCCCACTCTAAAGGGTCCTGGACAAACAAAAACAGCTTATCCTAGAGTCTAATGGAACGTACGTTTCCATCATCTTAGTATTGCTCTGCTCAGGTACCTCTCTGGGCCATTTTCCAGGCTCTTCCCAGAGCTCCAGCTCTTCAGGAGATGTCATGACTCTGCTTCCAATTCGGACAGGCCTCCCCATCACCCTCAGGATGAAATCTTCACTCCTTGGTGTGACACTCAATGTCCTTCAAGAGCTGGCCCTACCCACCTCCACCTTCATTTCAGCCCAGTCCCTACTCCTCTCATTCTCCAGACATTCTAAGTATTCCATCTATTTAATCCCACACTTTATTGGTGCTGTTCATTGTTCAGTTGCTAAGTCATGTCCGACTCTTTGCGACCCCATAAACTGCAGCACACCAGGCTTCCCTGTCCTTCACTATCTCCCAGAGCTTGCTCAAACTCATGTCCATTGAGTTGGTGATGCCATCCAACCATCTCATCCTCTGTTGTCCCCTTCTCCTCCTGCCTTCAATCTTTCCCAGCATCAGGGTCTTTTGCAATGAGTCAGTTCTTCTCATCAGGTGACCAAAGTATTGGAGTTTCAGCTTCAGCATCAGTCCTTCCAGTGAATATTCAGGGTGGATTTTCTTAAGGATTGACTGGTTCGATCTCCTTGCAGTCCAAGGGATTCTCAAGAGTCTTCTCCAACACCACAGTTCAAAGGTATCAATTCTTCGGCATTCAGCCTTCTTTATGGTCCAGCTCTGACATCCATTCATGACCACTGGAAAAACCATAGCTTTGACTAGATGGACCTTGTCAGCAAAGTGATGTCGCTGCTTTTTAATACACTGTCTAGGTCTGTCATAACTTCTCTTCCAAGGAGCAAGTGTCTTTTAATTTCATCGCTGCAGTCACCATCCACATGGATTGTGGAGCCCAGGAAATCTGACACTGTTCCCACATTTTCCCCATCTATTGCCATGAAGTGATGGGACCGGATGCCATGATCTCATTTTTTCAAAGTTGAGTTTTAAGCCAGCTTGTTCCCTAGGTCAAAAGCAGCTATGCTATTGGTAGCAGGGACAGGCATTCCAAACAGGAGAGAGAGCTTGTGCTAACTGCTACTCCTCTGGTGAAAGTCATCTCAAGCGCCACTTCCTGTCACTGCCCATAACCAGCTTCTCTCCGTCCCTGTGACACCTCTGTGTATGGACTGTGAGTCTGGCCCAGCACTCAGTTACCCTTTAATGCCTCCCTCTGGAAGGGAAAGTAGCCTTTTTTATGCTTTGTATCTCCTACCTGCATGTGAACAAGTGAAAACCAACAGGAACGCCAGGGTCTTTCTGCCCAAGGACTTGTTCAATGGGCTGGTGAATACAGGTACAGTAGCAGCTAACTTCCTGCGCCTGGCACTTTCTAAGTGTTTTATATATGTTAACTCATCAAAACCATCTGATCATCAGCAAAACCACGCTGAGGTAGATGTCTTTATTGGGTCAGTTTTTCAGATGGGAAAACTGAGGCACAGCAGGTGAAGTAACTTCCTTCAAGGCAACAGAGCTAGAAAGCAACACAGCAACGACGTTAATCCAGACAGCCCAGTGTCAGAGTCTGACCCCTTATCCGTTTTACCATCTACCTCTCTAGGGAAAGGGGACCTAGAGGTGGGAGAGACACTGGACGTCTCTTCTCGGGCCAGGAAGGTGTGTGTGCACACGTGCTAAGTCACTTCAGTCCTGTCTGACTCTTTGCAACCCTATGGACTGTAGCCCGCCAGGCTCCTCCGTGCATGGGATTCTCCAGGCAAGAATGCTGGAGTGGGGTGCCACTTCCCTTCTCCAGGGGATCTTCCCCACCCAAGGACTGAACTCGGGTCTCCTGCATCGTAGGCAGATTCTTCACCATCCGAGCCCCCAGGAAGGTACTCAGTGTTAACACTGTTTTCTGTATCAACAGAACCTGAAGCTTCTATCGTGGTTATCTCAGGAAACTTGGGCATCCAAATCCCACCCAAACCCAAGCACAAGGGTGCAAGCCCCAACAGAAGTTGGTAATACAAACTGGCATGACTGAACCCTCGCAGCTGTGAACGGCCCCCCGGGGGCTCTTCCCTTTGTCCCCTCTGCCAGCTCCACCCAGCCCCTTCCCCAGTTGCCAAGACCCTGCCTCCCACTTCCCTGCACCTGGTTGCCCTGGCAGGCAGTCCCAGATCCCTCGTGAAGGATAAGCTTCCCCCAGCTCTGAGCAGCTGCCAGACCATGCCCAAGCCGGCAGGCAATCTCCTGGGCACCATTCACTGCCCTACCAGGCCGGGCCTGCCAGCAGTTCCATGTCAGCTTGATGGCCCTGCACAGCCCCACGGAGATGCTATTTTTAATTTAATTGGAGAGTCGGAGGAGAGAGATGGTACCCAGCAAGAGAGTTTTACAAGCTTTCAGGGTGGGGGGAGGGGAGAGAAAGCAAAGAAAAGTTGGTAATTATACACCAGGCAGCCAGATTTGATGCTTGAACAGAAAGGTTAAATGTTACATTCAGAATAAAATGAGAAAAAGGGTTCTGATGACAGTTGCCCAGAGCTACACAAGGAATAAAAAATACCCCTTGCCCAGCTCTTCTCCAGCAGCCTCTTTTCTCTCATACTCATTTCTGTGTTTTCCCCCTTCTGCCAAGAGTACACAAATAAACCAGTTTGGAGCACAAAGATTATTGCTTGCTATGTCAACACCTTGATTTCAATTCAAAAGCAGCTTTCATTCAAGCCTGGAAAAATCACACATCTTCATCTCTCAGGTCAAGGGATCCAGCAAAGCCCAGAAAATTGGGAAGGTAGTCTGAAAGTGTGGGTAATGACGTGGGCCCTAGTATGGATCGACACAGCTTCAAATCCCTCTTCTGCCGAGGGGCACATGCTGAAGTTGGTGAAATTGGCTGGAGGACCCTACAGAGATAAATGGCACACTCTTTTCAACCTACCATTTCCTGTAGGAACTGTGGGTGTGATACCAGGAGCTGCTGCAGCTATTTTGTGATCACAAGGCAACAAACTCTAAGTGGAGAGTCCCTGACTACATAGAAAAACCACTGTTCCACTGGACTGCCTAACTTGCTACTTGAGACCAAAAAAAAAAAAAACAAATCCCAGTGTGTTTTAGCCACTTTGGGTCTAGTTTCCTTCAGGAATGCTGAATCCACTCCTGACTGGCAATTCATCACTAGCTTGAGCATGTGTGTGAGCTTGAGCAGGTGCTTGGTATCTCTGAAGTTCAGTGGGGTCAAATATCACTTATTTCCTTCACAGTGTGTATGCAAGGATTAAATGCAATTCTCTTTGTAAAGCACTCACCACAATGCCTGACAAGGCATAGCAGCTGCTGTTGCTATTAACACTCCTGATTAATAAGAGAGAAATATCCACTTACAAAAGTAATATATTTCAATGTGCTTTCTCATTTTCAATGTGAGTTCTCACCCTTTGTTTTGGTCCATCCTCAACCCCAAACCTTGGAGAGGAGGACATTTTGCTCCTACTGTTCACCTGGTTGACTCAGAGAAGATGCAGAAGCCCAAGACAGCGTCATCACTAGCAGGGCCAGCCTGTTACCCAAGTCTGACTCCGAGCCCATGGGGCATTTGAGGCCCCGCTTCTGCCTCTAGGAACCACTGATGGCTAAGGTTCAGGGCGAAGCATGCGGACGAGAGAATGCGGCTCGTCTGTCAAACATGAGGTGAGGTGACTCTGGTCTCCAAATTCCTCCTCCTATTCCTGGAACTCTTGAAGAGTCCCTTGGACAGCAAAGAGATCAAACCACTAAATCCTAAAGGAAATCAACCCTGAATACCCACTGGAAGGACCAATGCTGAAGTTGAAGCTCCAATACTTTGGCAGCCTGATTCACTGAACTCATTGGAAAAGACCCTGATGCTGAGAAAGATTGAAGGCGTGAGTAGGGGATAACAGAGAATGAGACAGTTGGATGGCATCACCGACTCAATGGACATTAAGTTTGAGCAAGCTCCTGGAGATAGTGAAGGACAGGAAACCCTGACGCGCTGCAGTCCGTGGGGTCACCAAGAGTCAACATGACTGAGCGACTGAGCACCAAGTCCTGGAACATCAGGGCTCCCTGGCTGCCAGTTCTCCACCCACTATGCCCTCAGTTCCCTGATGTTAAGAGGCAGATGGGAACGAAGCATTAGAGAACCAAAGTCTCCCTCCAGAAGCAGCCACGCAACAGAGTGGCTAAGAGCCCAGACCTGGTTTGAACCCATTTCCGCTATTTTCAAGGGGGAATTTTGCTGTTTGTTGCTGCTTCTCAGTCGCTCAGTTGTGTCCGACTCTCTGAGACCCCATGGACTGCAGCACACCAGGCGTCCCTGTCCTTCACTATCTCCCGAAGTTTGCTCAAGCGCGTGTCCACTGAGTCAGTGATGCCATCCAACCATCTCGTCCTCTGTCATCCCCTTCTCCTCCTGCCTTCAAGCTTAAACAAACAGTAAGCTAGGACTCCTTTCTCTGTATTATTGGAATAAGCAAAAAGCCGCTGTGACCATCCGCAGATCTCAGTGGCTGAATAGCGCGAGTTCCTCCTCGTGTCTGGTGCCGTGCGGGCTGGTGGGCTCGGGGTGGAGACTCTCGTCCACTCTTTAGCCTCTGTCCCCCTGAGCTCCTCCCCTGCCCATCGGAGCCACTGCATTCTGAGGGCTCCCAGAGCAATTTTAAGGACCAGGCTCACACTGAACCGGCCAGTACCTACGTCTGGCCACGCGCCCAAACCCCAAGAACACCTGGTAGTGTGACCTCACCGCGCGCTGAGCAGGGAGGGGCACAGTCACCCGGTCCCCAGAATCCCCCGGCTCAGTCCACCCCACTGAGAACAGGCCTCCTGCCGCACTCCAGATCACGGGACCTCATAATATGTAATTCGCCTCATTCATCAGCTCCTGAAATAGATTTCCCGACAGATACACCTCATTTTCCTGTGCTTCACTTCAGAATGCTTCACAAATAACTGCATTTTAATTTTTTTAAACAAACTGAAGGCTTGTGGCAACCTTGCCTTGAGCAAGTCTACGGTGGCCATTTTCCCAACGGTGTTTGCTCACTTGGGCCACAGTCTGGCGATTGTCACAGCCTTCCAGACCTTTTCACCATTATTATTATCGTATGT
>SJXQ01009889.1:467323-477463 GCA_006408695.1 Aepyceros melampus
TCCTTCGTCAGCCACTCGGACTTGTACGTCGACAGGTGAGCCACCACGGACGCTCCCAGCCAGACGCTAAAATGCCTGCTGGAGCCCGCAAACACGGAAGCCTTGATGGGGGAGAAATGGCTGGCAAGCAGCTGGTAGAGACGCGTGGTGAAGCCGGGTAGAGGGTGTTGCCCCCGCAGGGCACCACGTGGGAGGCGAGCAGCGGGCGCAGGCTGGCCTCGCAGGCCTCGATGGACTCCGTGGTGGCCTGGGAGAGGCTGGGCCCCTGCAGGTTAAACACCTGGGGGCTGAAGAACATCTCGGGGGCCAGCCGCTGCATGGGGGTCAGCTCCACCGCGGTGCCGTCCGGCAGGTGGTAGCGGTTGCTCTCGTCGGTGCCGCTCGGCAGGCCCTGGTAGAAGTCCAGCTCCTCCCCCAGGTTCTGTGGCACATAGCACTTATGCATCTGGGTGCTGGCCACGGTGTCCAGCTGGAACAGGTTGTGGCAGTTGTAGTCTTCCTTGAAGAGGCTCTTGGAGAGGTAGGTCGAGAGGTCCTGGCCCGCGAACTCCAGCGTCTTGGCGCCGGGCCGCAGCGGTCGGCCCAGGTGGAAGGGCTGCACACGGGTCAGGCCGCAGCCCGAGTCCACCACCACGCCCGTCAGCAGGCCCGACGAGTACAGCGACATCTCCAGCTGGTCGGCCAGGAGCACGGACGGCACGTCCAGCAGCTCGAACATGATCTGCAGGGAGGGAGCAGAAGGACGCTCAGCGCACCCCCAGGGCGTGCCAGCAGAGCGTGAGTCGGCACAGAAACACGTCCTCCAGGGACCTGCCGGTGCCCTGTGGCTCACCCTGGGGGGACGCAGGAAGGGTCCTGGAGGGTCAGAAAGAGCCAGGCTGGTCTCAGGAGCTGCTTGACTATGGCCTTTCAGAAGACCGTTCTGGCGGAGTGCGGGGAGAGCCTCAGCGTGCGCGCGCGGGCGCCGAGGCGCCTGGCTGTGTGAGCAGCGCAGCACAGGCCAGGGCAGGTCCAGGGCGGGAGCTGCAGCTGGAGCTATTTCAGCTGTTTTCCTTTTTTGTTTAATTTCTGGCCATGCGGGGTCTGCTGCACAGGCTTTAGGGACCTGCCGGTGCCCTGTGGCTCACCCTGGGGGGACGCAGGAAGGGTCCTGGAGGGTCAGAAAGAGCCAGGCTGGTCCCAGGAGCTGCTTGACTATGGCCTTTCAGAAGACCGTTCTGGCGGAGTGCGGGGAGAGCCTCAGCGTGCGCGTGCGGGCGCTGAGGCGCCTGGCTGTGTGAGCAGCGCAGCACAGGCCAGGGCAGGTCCAGGGCGGGAGCTGCAGCTGGAGCTATTTCAGCTGTTTTCCTTTTTTGTTTAATTTCTGGCCATGCGGGGTCTGCTGCACAGGCTTCTCTCTAGCTGCGGTGATCGGGGCTGCGCGCCAGCTGTAGCACGCCTCTCACTGAGGCCGCCTCTCTGCTTGTGGGGCCTGGGCTCCGTGGTTGCGGCTCCCGGGCTCCAGAGCACAGGCTCAGTAGCTGCGGGCCACGGGCTTGGCTGCTCCGCAGCACGTGGGACCTTCCTGGACCAGAGATCGAACCTGTGTCTCCTGCACTGGCAGGCGGATTCTCCACCTCTGAGCCAGCAGCGAAGCCCGTGAACCACTTTTCTTATGAGACAGAAGTGATGAGAGAAGAAAACTATGCTGCACACAGACCACAGACCACTGCCTCCTGGAAGGAGGGGCAGCAAGAAGGGAAGGTGAGGGGGACACGCCCACCTCCTGACACGTGAAGCCCGTTTTTTAAGATAAACACTTTCCAAACACCAAGACAAAGCTGGAATTCTCTTCACGACCCAGATAATCATGATGATGTGATGACTAATCTAGAGCCAGACATCTTGGAATGTGAAGTGGAACTTAGAAAGCATCACTACAAACAAAGCTAGTGGAGGTGATGGAATTCCAGTGGAGCTGTTTCAAATCCTGAAAGATGCTGTGAAAGTGCTGCACTCAATTTGCCAGCAAATCTGGAAAACTCAGCAGTGGCCACAGGACTGGAAGAGGTCAGTTTTCATTCCAATCCCAATGAAAGGCAATGCCAAAGAATGCTCAGACTACCGCACAATTGCACTCATCTCACACGCTAGTAAAGTAATGCTCAAAATTCTCCAAGCCAGACTTCAGCAATACGTGAACCTATGCGAAGAGTTGACTCATTGGAAAAGACCCTGATGCTGGGAGGGATTGGGGGCAGGAGGAGAAGGGGACAACAGAGGATGAGATGGCTGGATGGCATCACTGACTCCATGGGCATGGGTCTGAGTGAACTCTGGGAGTAGGTGATGGACAGGGAGGCCTGGCGTGCTGCGATTCATGGGGTCGCAAAGAGTCGGACACGACTGAGCAACTGAACTGAACTGAACTGAACTCAGAGCTTGGCAAGTCCCCCGGCTGATTTTTCCCCTGCCTGTCACCCCTGCAGTCTTTACAGAGCACCCCACCCACTCCTCCCCAACTGCCCAGCCCAAGCTGCGTCCCCAGGGCTCTGACACCACAGATGCAGAAAGGCTTGAACGGCCCAGCTCTGCAGCCCCTGGAGCCTCTGGCCACCTAACCGCCTTTGCAGGCCCGCAGGCCCACCTCCTCTCCTCAGTGGGAGGGAGCTCCATCCATTCTTATGCTCAGAATATTGTCCCTTTACCATCCATTCCCCATATGCGACCCCTCACCCCACTTAAAGCTCTGCAGGAGCTCCATATTCACTGAGCAGAGGCTAGCAAACATTTCCTATAAATGGTTCAGGGTGTCAGATGTAGCAAATAAAAATACAAGATACCCAATTAAATCTGAATTTCAGATGAACAACAAATAATGTTTCACTATATCCTAGGACTTCCCTGGTGGCTCAGACGGTAAAGCGTCTGCCTACAACACAGGAGACCTGGGTTCGATCCCGGAGTCAGGAAGATCCTCTGGAAAAGGAAATGGCAGCCCACTCCAGTACTCTTGCCTGGAGAATCCCATGGACGGAGGAGCCTGGTAGGGTACAGTTCATGGGGTCGCAAAGACTTGGACATAACTGAGCGACTTCACTTTCACTTCACTTTATATCCTGTGTGATATCTGATGCACTGAAACATTACCTGCTGTGATGGGAAATTCCAATCTAACACGTGTTTCATCTAGCAGAGCTACAACGGTAAGTACTTTTCAGGCTTTACAAGCCACGGTCTCTTTCCAACTACTCAGTTCTGCTGCTGCAGGGTGACAGCAGCCGTAGGTGATATGTAAATGAGTGGGCGTGGGTACGTTTCAATAAATCTTTATTTATAAAGACAGATGGTAAGCCACACACAACCAACTGGCTAGTTTGCCAACCTTCGATTTAGAGTAAAATCCAACCACATCCCACAGCCTACCAGACCTGTGAGATCCAGCCCCCGGCTCCTGTTACCACCCTCCCTGGTTTGCTGGGTTCCAGCCTCCGTCTTCCAAGGGGCTCCCCTTCCTCCCCTCAGTCAGTTTCACCCCATTGCTTTTTGGTTTTAAACTGATTACTACCTGGAATTTTTGTTAACTTGCTCACCATCGAGCATTCCTCCAGCACATAAGCTCTTTGAAATCCGGAAGGTGCTCTGTGAACATTTAGGGAGCCTGTGAGCGCCTGGAGCCCCTCCACACAGCAGCCTGTTCACAGACCACTGGCCTGCTGCCTCCTGCCCCAGGGGGCCTCTGTGAGCCCCCCTCGCCTAATATGAGTGCTGGGCACACACGCGGGGCACAGTCAGCATTCATGGCGTGAATGCTTCGAGGGCGGAGCTCCCGCGCCCACACGGGTCTGAACACAGTGTCAGGCCCGCTCCCTGGAGGGCAGCCCAGAGAAGACCTTACCTCCAGGGTCTTCTGGCGGTCCACAGGCTCCTTCAGGGGGCTCTCGGTGATGATCACAGGGAGGTCCCCGTGCTCCAGCCGGTGCTTCTCCAGGATAAACGACCAGATGTGCTCCACGCCCTCCCAGTTGATGACGCGGCCCCGCTGCACGGGGTAGCTGAAGGTGTCGGGTCGGCAAATGTCGATGCCAAGACTCACGCGCCGCCGAGCGTAGCTGGGGCCTGGGTTCTCCCGGCAGGGAATGTAGTTCACGACACTGGGCAAGACCAGCTGCGGCTCATTCCAGCCCGACAAGCCAGCCTTCAGAAAGGCAGAGCCGTGGTCAACGATGATGGTTCTCGCAGACATGGTGGAGGTGGGGGGAGGTCTGCTCACGGCGCCGCAGGCAAGTGTGGCCACCTGTGGAGGCAGAGGACAGGGGCGATTATGAACCCACTCTAGGCCGCCCCTGGCTTCTCCACCCCACAGTCAAACCTCAGGCTCCCCTGAATTCCTCTGCTCACCTTTCCGGGCCTTTGAACAAGCTGCAACCCGCACCTGGAAGGTTCTTCCCAAACTCCCATTCTACAAAGCCCACCCACCAGGCCCCACCTGGACGTCCAGCCGATCCACTTGCCCCCACTGCCCACCAAGCTTCTCCTCTTGCACTTGGCACACCTGTACACACCAGCTGGGCATTCTGCTCCCAGAGGCCCTCTCACATTCTGCAGACTCCTAAACAGCTTGTCACACAGGATGGACTTGGTGGACTTTGGCTGCCTGACTGAGGACACGTGGAAGACGAAGCTTCAGCTGCGGGGGCCACGGCCCTCGATAGTAACAGTGAGACCACAGGAGCAGCAGCAGGAATAACGACGACGATGATGACAACCACGGCAACCATCTCTGAGGCAGACACTCTCCTGCCTACCTGGTGCTGTGAGGCTGAACTTCAGGTTGAGTGAAGCAAAACAGTCATGTGCGTCCATCAAAGATGCTCAAATATCAACAATTTCACGGGGTCTGACCCAACAAACGCCCCCCTTTCATTTTCAGCACCATCTATACTGCTTCACTTTCACCACAATCTCCTTGGCAAGTAGCACTGTGACACTCATTGGCAGGCAGGGAAGCCAAGGCACACAGATTAAAGCCAGGGCCACACAACTAATAAAGCCAGGGCTGAGACTTAAACCCAGGCCAAAACCCAAAGAGCACGCGAGCATCAGGCTAGGCCGTGAGAAGACACGGGGTGTGAGTGTGTGCTGAGCACCTAACAGGCTATATACAAGAGGCCGCTAATCACGACTGCGGTCGCTGTCCTTATCTGTACAGTGAGGGCAATTAAAAAGCCACACACAGGCAGAGAAGGCAGGCGTGGCCACCAGCTGATTTTCAGACTTGACCATAGAAACTATGCCAGCCAAGACGATGTGGTATTAGTAAAAGGATAATCACACGGACCTCAAGGACAGAGTGCAGAGCCCAGAAATAAATCCACACAGAAAATGTCACCTGACCTTCGACACGGCGCAAAAACAACAACGTAAGCAAGAAGTCTTTACAATAAACGGCAGGGATCAACTGCAGACCCACACACAGGGAGAATCTCTACTCCACACCTCATACTTTGTTCAGAATTAACCCAAAATAGATCATAAACCTGAATATCAAACCGAAAACTATACCAGTTTTGAAAGAAAACACAGCAGGAAAATCATTTGATCTCGAAAGTTTTCTAAGATAGAGCATTAACAGCCTGATTCATTGACGAGCAAATTGAGAGGTTGGGCTTCATCAAACTTAAGAACTTTTGCTCTTCAAAAGAAACTTTCAAGAGAATAATCCATACAAGATACAGACTGGGAGAAAATAGTTACAAACCACATACCTGATAAAGAACTTTTATCTGAGAAATGTAAAGGACTAACAAAACCCAATAATATGAAAATAACCCAATTTCTTGAATGGGTGAAAGATTTAAACACTTCACAAAAGACCATAGAGGAATGGCAAATATACACATGAGACGATGCTCAACGCCATTAGGAATATGAAAACTAAAACCACGCTGATACCACTGTACTCCTGTGAGCATGACCGAAGTCCAAGGTTGACTATACCAAGAGCTGGCCAGGAGGTGGAGGAACCAGAGCCCGCATGCATGCTGCCAGGGGATGCAAGACTGTGCTCCCACCTTAGCAAACAGCCTGGCTGCTTCTCAGAAAGTTAAATATGCATCTTCCACACAGCCTAGTGTTTCCACCCCAAGGATTTACCCAAAGGAAACAAAAGCTTCTGTTTGTACAAAAAACACATGTACGTGTTTCGAGAACGTTCAACTCATAATCACTCAAGCGTAGAAACAAGCTAAACATCAACTGCAGAGGCACAGACACACGTCCATCCCAGGGGCTCACACTCGGCAAGAAAAAGGAGCAAGCGACACACACAGGAACGTGAGTAATCCTCAAAGGCCCTGAGCGCAGTGAGAGGGGCCAGGCCCAGAAGATGCGTGCTGCAGGAGCTCCCATTCATACAGCGTCTCGGAAAAGGCGAAGGCATGAAGACAGAGGAATCTGCGGCTCTCAGCAGCCAGCAGTGGGGCATGGGGGCCCTGCGGCCGAGGCTCTATTCTGACTGTGGTGGGCACACTCTGCGTGCATCTGTCAAAGCTCGCATGCCCATACAGTGAAGAGTGGCGTTTACGCTGAGTAAAAGTTAGGCGCAAACCCAGTGGATGTAAGACAGATGAAAGATATGGGAAATCCCCTTGCAGAATGCAAAGCGTCACACACTCAGCAGACTCGGTACCAAGGGTGCACGTGGGCGTCCAGCCTGAGAGACACCCGGGAGCAGCTCAGCCCGAGGCCACACTCCGGAGCCGCCACTCCGCCAGTGGTGCGCCTGCCTCAGACTCTGAGCAGCTGCGTCGACCTGGCGCTCAGAGCATGGCAGCCACCGCCTGGCCCTGGCCAGCAGCCGCCCGCTGTCGCCAGCCTTGGGGCCGTGGCATCCAGATGACTTCCGGGACACAGGCTGTACCCCCGACCTCTCCGCACCTCAAGAGCGGGGCAACTGGTAACCGCTTCCTCGCCCCTGGCGTCTGGAACCAGGAGATGCGGGCAGGCTTATGTCCACTGTGATGGCTGATCGAGTTGCTCACGCAGGGGCCTCCAGGTGGGTGGCCCAGCTGCCCCGGCCTGGGAACCTGAGGATGGGGAGCAAGGGGCCATCCTCCCCCTGGACCATGACTGAAGGAGGAAAAGTCTGGATGGCTCCCAGGAGCCCATCCCCAGGACAAAGATTAGAGTGTACACATTCAAAAGCACTTTACTGAGTCACCTACTGTATAAAACAAACCCCTACTGAGCATTATGGATCCAAATCATTCTGATATGGTTCCTACCCTAGAGCTTACACTCTACTGAGAAAGACTGTCAGCAAGCACCTGATCAAATGTATCACGCCAGGTGGGATTAGCACAATAAAGAAAAGGAAAATCTGGTAAAAGTGACACAGAGTGTACGGGGCACAGAGGCTTGGCGTTATTCTAAACAGGGCCTCTTTATAGGAGTGACAGCTGAGCAGAGAACGGAATTCAGTGAGAGAACGAGGCATGTGACCATCTGGGAAATCATTCCAAGCTAACGGAACAGCAAGTGCAAAGGCCCTGTGGCAAAAACTGCCAACTGTGACCCCAGAGCACCCCAGAAGCCAGTGTAGGGGACATGGCAGGCAAGGGGAAGGGAGCTGAAGACACCAGTGGGGCTTCCAGGTGGTGCTGTACTGCGAGCTGAGAGAAGCCACTAAGGGTTTGAATTGGGGAATGAGTATTATCTGACTTGAGTTATAAAAAGGACCACTGGGCTGATGTAAAGTACAGACCATGAGGGCAAGAGGAGAAGCAGGCAGGAGAAAAGATGTGAAGGATGACAGCGGCCGGCACTAAGCTGGTAACTCCCGAGGAGAGAGGTGCTCACATTCTGGATGTATTTAAGAAAGATGGGTACGACGGAGTGTGAGGCAAGATGAGGAACAAAGTGCGGTGCCAAGATTTTTACCCCAAAAAGCCAGAAGAATGACGTATGCACTCACTAAGGTGAAGACCATGGAAGGAACAGGTTTCGGATAGGGAGGAAATCGAGAATTTGACTTTGGACGTGACAGAAGTCTGAGACGCCTACCAGACACACATGAGGCATCCTTAGGGCACCTACACGAGGCTGCCTTAGGGCAGAGTTTACAGTCACCTGAGCTGGCGCTGAAACTGAGCATCAGCGGATGGGTGCACGCATGCTAAGCTGCTCAGTCATGTAGCCCGCCAGGCTCCTCTGTCCATGGAATCTCCAGGCAAGAATACTGGGGTGGGCTGACGTTTCCTCCTCCGGGGGGTCTTCCCGACCCAGGGGTAGAGCCAGCTGGTGTCTCCTGCGTCTCCTGCGTTGGCAGGTGGACACGCTACCACCAGCGCCACCTGGGGAGCCCTAGTGAATGGGTGGAGCTGCAGATTCTGGGGATGGATGAGCTCACGCAGGGACCCGGTGTAGAGGGAGACTGACATCTGAGGGGCTCTAAGGTCTGGAGGCCGGGCCTTGAGAGGAACCAATGTGGAGGACGAGAAGCAGAGGCCATGGAGGTGAGCAGGAACCCAGAGGGACCACCTCAAAGGCCAAGCAGAGCAAATATTTCAAGAAGAAAATGGCATGTGCTGAGAAGTCAAGGTGAAGACAAAGAAATACCGCCTAGACGAAGCAACAGAGAAGCCACCGGGCAAGAGAGTTTCACGGAAAGGGGAGGAGAAAAGTCAGGTGTGGGTGAGAGAGTCTAAAGAACTGAGCCTGCTCAGCGGAAACACCAGCACTCTACAAAACAGAAAGCAAAGCCAAGGAAGCGTTGAGAACTAAAGGACACAGCCACGTACGTTTTCTGACCCTGGATCACTGAGAAATGAGTCCCCATCAAGAACGTCAGTAACATTTCTGGTGCCGGTCAAGAAGCAGTGAGTGCACCGCAGCCCTCTCTACCGTGAAGGATAACACGAGGCCGACAGCACACACAGCGCAGCTCCCTGGAGGCTCTGAGCAGCGAGAGCGGACGGAACGCGGACTGAGGGGAGAGTCCTGCGCAGAGCCGCGGCCCGGGGGGCGCGCTGCTGGCTGCTTCCTCACGCCTCTCGCAGCACTGACTTGAGACATATAAAGCATGTCCTCTGACCATAAAGGGATTAGAAGAAGTCAAAATCAGAAGGACATCTGGAAAATCTCCAAATATGTGAAAATTAAGGGAAAATGGTACCTGGGCCAAAGAAAAAATGAGAAAATATCTAAACTGAAAATTGAAGCAGAATCTAAAAAATTGGGAGATGCAGCTAAAAGAGTCCTCGGGGATTTACAGCACTGTCGCTGTTCAGCCGCCCGGTCGTGTCCGACTCTCTGCGACCCCGTGGACGGCAGCACGCCAGGCCTCCCTGTCCTTCACCGTCTCCCAGAGCTTGCTCAAACTCATGTCCATCGAGTCGGTGATGCCATCCAACCTTGTCATCCTCTGTCGTCCCCTTCTCCTCCCACCTTCAATCTTTCCCAGCATCAGGGTCTTTTCTAATGAATCGGATCTTCACATCAGGTAGCCAAAGTATTGGAGTTTCAGCTTCAACATCAGTCCTTCCAATGAACATTCAGGATTAGTTTCCTTTAGGATGGACTGTTTTGATCTCCCTGCAGTCTACAGGACTCTCAAGAGTCTTCTCCAGCACCATTTATAGCATTAAATGTTTATATTTGAAAAAGAAAAACATGTTTCAAGTAAGCTTTCACCTTTAGAAGCTGGAAAAAGAAGAATGCATTAAATTCAAAGCAAGCAGTGGACGGAAATAAAGAACAAAATCAGTAGGAAACCAATACAGAAAAGTCAATAAAACCATAAGCTGGTTCTGTGGAATGATAATAAATTGATAAGCCTCTAGTCACATTGAGGAAGAAAGAGGCAAGGCACAAAGGACTGCTGTCAGGAACGAGGTGACATGACCTCGATACTACACGCGTGGAAAGAACAAGAAACGACCGTGAACAATTTTGTGACCATCAGTTTGACAACATAGGAGAAAAGAAGAAATTTCTTCAGAGACATAATCTACTCAAGTTCACTCAAGAAGGAATATGCAACCTGAACAGCAATGTGACTGTGAAAGAGACTGGATTTTTAAAGAGACTGGGAGTTTAAAACCTTCCAAGAGAACTCTAGACCAAATAGCTTCACTGGTAAATGCTACCAAAAATTTAAGG
>SJXQ01009890.1:0-15085 GCA_006408695.1 Aepyceros melampus
ATAACGTGGAGATTCCTTTAAAACTGGAAATAGAACTGCCATACGACCCAGCAATCCCACTGCTGGGCATACACATCGAGGAAACCAGAACTGAAAGAGACACGTGTACCCCAATGTTCATAACAGCACTGTTTACAATAGCCAGGACATGGAAGCAACCTAGATGTCCATCAGCAGATGAATGGATAAGAAAGCTGTGGTACATATACACAATAGAATATTACTCAGCCATTAAAAAGAATACATTTGAATCAGTTCTAATGAGGTGGATGAAACTGGAGCCGATTATACAGAGTGAAGTAAGCCAGAAAAACACCAATACAGTATACTAACACATATATATGGAATTTAGAAAGATGGTAATTATAACCCTGTATGCGAGACAGCAAAAGAGACACAGATGTATAGAACAGCATTTTGGACTCTGTGGGAGAAGGAGAGGATCGGATGATTTATGAGAATGGCATTGAAACATGTATAATATCATATGTGTAACGAATCACCAGTCCAGGTTCGATGCAGGATACTGGATGCTCGGGGCTGGCGCACTGAGACAACCCAGAGGGATGGTATGGGGAGGGAGGTGGGAGGGGCGATCAGGATGGGGAACACGTGTACACTCGTGGCAGATTCATGTTGATGTATGGCAAAACCAATACAATATTGTAAAGTAATTAGCCTCCAATTAAAATAAATAAGTTTATATTTTTTTAAAAAAGGCAGTTGCCTCCCTAACAGGAATTCTAATACCAGCTATTAAGATTGCTTTAATTCTGCCTCATAAGAAATGTTTTAGAAGAAGAATGAAAGGTATAAATGACAGGCTAGAAGGTGGGGAAACTGAATGCAGAGGACAAATATTAGAAAGAAGAAAAAGAGAGTATAAAGATGACTTCAAGGTCAAAAACCATGTCAAAGAAAAGAAACAGGTTAAAGAAGTCCAACCAAGTCTTTGTACTTACAGGTGTTTCTGAGTTGGTTCTGAGAGATTCAGAACTGAGAGGTTCAGCTAGCAGGAAGAGTTTGGAGAAAGGGGCCATGATAAAAAGACACATGGACATTTAGCCTCCAGCCAAAAAGTGACACGAGACACCTGAACTCTAGCCTGAATGCTGTGCCTAACTTGCAGTATGACCTTGATTAATCACTTTCTGCTTTGGGTCTCAGTTTCCTTATCCTACAGTAAGAAAATCAGACTGGAAATTCTTTCCCATAAATTCCATAATTAGACCTTAAATGATGTTTGCTGTTTTCTTGTTTTCAATTTTTTTTGCAAGTGTTTTATTTATTTCTTGCTATTTTTTAAGATGACTTCTTTTTTTTTTCCTGGCTGTGCCACACAGTATGCAAGATCTTAGTTCCTGGACCAGGGATCGAACCCACTTCTGCACTGAAAACTCAGAGTCTTAACCACTGGACCGCCAAGGAAGTCCCACAGCTGTTTTTTAATAGAAGTCAAGTGATAAGCAGCCAATCCCAGGTGACACTAGTGGTAAAGAACCCACCTGTCAGTGCAGGAGAAAGGAGAAGCAAGTTTGATCCCTAGGTCGGGAAGATCTCTGGAGGAGAGCACAGCAATCCAGTCCAGTATTCTTGCCTGGAGAGTCCCGTGGGCAGAGGAGCCTGGCAGGCTGTGGTCCGTAGGGTCGTAAAGAGTCAAACACGACTGAAGCGACTATGCACACAAGCAAGTCACAGGCAAGAGTTGTGAATAATTATGAAGAGAGGACAAGAAAACTTCTGAAAGCAGGTGTGATGAAGAGGTTAGAGTAGTTGACTGGCACATTAGCTGAAAGGTACAGATATTCTCATGGAGCCATATTTTACTAGAAGAAAATGGCAAACACACACACTGACTGTTCTGAACTCAGTTCTCAACACCTGGAGAAAAGCTGGTAGTTTGGCCCACACTGTCATAAATAGGCCTGTCTGTTATTCTAGTGTTATTGCCCTCAACTTTCAAGGTACTGCCTAGAAGGAAAAAAGCCACTCACAGAATTGATGGTCTTGATTCTCAAAGTATGTGCAGTAAGTCCCAAAGATGCTCAAAAAATAAAAAGAAACACTTAATCAAACGTGCTACCATTGGAATGGAAGCACCAGTGGAAGAACCAGCTACCATTTAATTCTTCTCAGCCAGACACAACGTGGAAAAGTTCTTNAGAAAGAAGAATGGAACTGGAGGAATCAACCTGCCTGACTTCAGGCTCTGCTACAAAGCCACAGTCATCAAGACAGTATGGTACTGGCACAAAGACAGAAATATAGATCAATGGAACAAAATAGAAAGCCCAGAGATAAATCCACACACCTATGGACACCTTATCTTCAACAAAGGAGGCAAGAATATACAATGGATTAAAGACAATCTAACAAGTGGTGCTGGGAAAACTGCTCAACCACTTGTTAAAGAATGAAGCTAGAACACTTTCTAACACCATTCACAAAAATAAACTCAAAATGGATTAAAGATCTAAACTTAAGACCAAAGACTATAAAACTCCTACAGAACATAGGCAAAACACTCTCTGACATAAATCACGGCAGGATCCTCTATGATCCACCTCCCAGATTACTGGAAATAAAAGCAAAAATAAACAAATGGGATCTAATTAAAATTAAAAGCTTCTGCACAACAAAGGAAACTATAAGCAAGGTGAAAAGACAGCCTTCTGAATGGGAGAAAATAATAACAAATGAAGCAACTGACAAACAACTAATCTCAAAAATATACAAGCAACTTATGCACCTTAATTCCAGAAAAATAACGACCAAATCAAAAAATGGGCCAAAGACTAAATAGACATTTCTCCAAAGAAGACATATGGATGGCTAACAAACACATGAAAAGAACCTCAACATCACTCATTATCAGAGAAATGCAAATCAAGACCACAATGAGGTAACATTTCACACCAGTCAGAATGGCTGTGTGTCTACAAGCAATAAATGCTGGAGAGGGTGTGGAGAAAAGGGAACCCTCTTACATTGTTGGTGGGAATGCAAATTAGTACAGCCACTATGGAGAACAGTGTGGAGATTCCTTAAAAAACTACAAATAGAACTGCCTTATGACCCAGCAATCCCACTGCTGGGCATACACACCAAGGAAACAAGAATTGAAAGAGATGCACGTACCCCAATGTTCATCGCAGCACTGTTTATAATAGCCAGGACATGGAAGCAACCTAGATGTCCATCAGCAGACGAATGGAGAAGAAAGCTGTGGTACATATTCACAATGGAGTATTACTCAGCCATTACAAAGAATACATTTGAATCAGTTCTAATGAGGTGGATGAAACTGGAGCTGATATACAGAGTGAAGTAAGCCAGAAAAACACCAATACAGTATACTAACACATATATATGGAATTTAGAAAGATGGTAATGATAACCTTGTTATGCGAGACAGCAAAAGAGACACAGATGTAAAGAACAGACTTTTGGACTCTGTGGGAGAGAGAGAAGGTGGGATGATTTGTGAGAATGGCATTGAAACATGTATACTATCATGTAAGAAATGAATTGCTAGTCTAGGTTCAATACAGGAAACAGGATGCTTGGGGCTGGTGTACTGGGATGACCCAGAGAGATGATATGGGGAGGGTGGCGGGAGGAGGGTTCAGGGTTCGGAACTCATGTACACCTGTGGTGAATTCATGTCAATGTATGGCAAAACCAATACAATATTGTAAAGTAAAATAAAATTTCAATAAATAAATAAATAAATCTTTTTAATAAATAAAGAAAAAAAGAAAAAACTATAACAAAAATGAAGTGTGACTGATTATAAAGTTTAAACAAATTATTTGCCTAACAAAGTTAATATAATTTCTCATGAAAATTATGTCTTTCTTTGGATATATAGGATAGTGTTTTTTAGTGACCAAAAAATGATCAAGAAACTTAATAATTCAGCCATTTGTTCTGTATCCCAGCTGTAGAAACAGTGGTACATTAGTTTCCTACTGCTTCCAATGGTATATTAACTTAAACTACATACATAGTAATTTAAAATAACACAAATATATTATCTTATAGTTTCAGAGATCAGAAGTTCAAGGTGAGTCTTACAAGACTGAAATCAAGGTACACTCACTTTGGAAGCTCCATGGGGTTCCCACTTCTCTGCCACCTCCAGGATCTAGAGATCTGCTGCCTCCTTGGCTTGCAGCCCCTCCCACCAGCCTCTCATTTCATCATATTTTTTTTTTCTGCCTTTGGCCTTCTTGCATTCCTCTTTAAGGACTCTTGTGACTGCCCAGGGCCAGGCCAAGTAATTAAGGATGTTCTCTCCTCTCAAGATCTTCACTTAATTGTACCTATAAAACCTCTACTGTAGGGTAACAGGTTTAGAAACTCTGAAGGTGAAACAAGGGCATCCTTGAGGACCATGACTCTATCTCCATATGTAGGTTCCACCAATGAGAGGGAACCTCCATCCAGGCTGTTCCCCTGGCCACACCACTACTAATTCAGCTGTTGGTCTCAGATATCAACAGATCCAACTGTTTTCACAACAGGGTTTTACACACAGTGGCAACTCATGTTTTATTCAGGAGAATGGCAGTGAACCATCAAAAATGATACCAAGAATTTAAAAGCAGAAGAGACTACAGTATCACCCTCATACTCTGAAAACATGACTTCTCTACCATCCTGTTTTTAGTCACTGCCTTAAATTGATCTGTAAAAGTCAACATTCTCCTGAAGTTAAAAGATCTTCCCTTACCACTAACTCCTTCCAAAGCACTTGGCAAAATACAAGCAGGCATAAATTTTCCTTTAAGACTAAAAATAACAAAATCCCTTTAAAACAAACTTGTTAAAATATGTAAATATTTGAAAACATTAAGAAATGTTAAACTAGAACTAAAACCTCTTCTTACCATATACAACATATTTCAGTTGGAGATTTTTAATGACTTCTTCCACAGTAGGTTTATACTCCAGAAAACATGTGTAAACACCACTCATGCTTTCCTCAAAGTTCTGGAATACAAGGCTTCCTGTGGAGGTGATTTGTGCAGTGCTGTTTTCTAATAGAATAAGAAAATACAATGGTCAGTGGCTTAAATAACATGAGACTGAGATAAAGTAACAAGCTATTTTCTAAACAGAAAAAAGCCATCCAAATTTACCTGCTATACATTAAAGAAGTTGAGGGAACACAGTCATTGTGTCTGGTGTTTCTTGACAGTAGGTGCCAAGATACACCTCTGAGTGTCAGAATTTCACTAATCAGAGTTCATGAAGTGTGCAGCTGCCTAAGTGTTAAGAGGCTAAAAAACACACATATATGATGTGCTCCTAATCTGCCTGCTGCATTGAGAAGGCATGATCAACATTCATAAAATATCAAATAGTATATATTTATATATACTGTCAAATAACTATATCTATATATATATACATATAAATATTTTATAGATAAGTTATGTTCTCAGTAAGTATACAAACTATATGTATCCGGAACAAAGACTTAACTCAATATAATCATTGACAACTAGGGATTGGTTGTCATTACACAGGTACTAGGCAAAAGCTGGATTACAACTCTAAGGGTTGCACAAGAAAGAAAATATAGGTTGGATAACTTCATGCCCAGAGTCATAATCAGAACTGCTGTGCTAGAAGTCAGACCTGGATGTAAGATCTCTTGCAACTTCAACATTACTTAAAGTAGCAAATGGGAGAGAGCCATGTTATGTGATGGAAAAGAAGCCTGATTTAAAAGGATTAAGACTTGGATTTGAGGTGTATCTTTCTCACAAACTGTAATTAAGGGATAATCACTTAATCTCTTTGAAGTCTAGCTCCTTCATTTGTACAATAAAGAATCATAAAATGTGATATCTCACAGAATTGTTTTTGTATAACAAATACAAGGAATGCTAAACTACTTGAAAAAGCTATAAGTCATTAAGCAATTAAAGGTTGTTATTCTGAAAGTTCATAACCATGGTTCTGCAATAGAAAAATTATTAGACATTAAAACTCACTCACTTAATAATTTAATAAATCATTCATAAGAATTGAAAATATTATCTCAGTAAATAATTGCTCATCATTTTCTATTTTAAGAAAATAATTTACTGCCCATAACTGTCAGATTGAAATTTATTTTGAAGCAATTAATTCAAAATAAGACAAAAAAAATTAGTTATTATTAAGCTATTTACATCATTAATTTTTCACTAACAATTTGTTTGGTTTCTAGACATGCAAAGCCCTGTTTCAGATATTGAAGGAGAAATGAATAGCTGGATACACCTGCCCTCAAGTGCTTTATACAGAGCATTATGCCTTGAGAACTCCAATTTCTACATCCTGGATGAAGTTGAAAAATGTGACATAAATTTAGAATGCATTTCTATGTATTGCCTATTTCTTCATGAATATCTTTTAATGAAAGAGTATATATTTATCATAACATATTGTCTCTTTTTTGGAACAGATAAAAGTTTTTCAAGTTCCTGATACACTGTATTTCAGGAAGACTGATATATCATATCATATGATAAAAGGTGCCCACAAGTTGTAAAGAAATTTTAGAATAATATGTCATCAATGAGGTAATAGAAACTCCCAAGGGACTACTGGGATGGAAATTGCCCTTTGGAAATCAGAGATCAGGGTCCTTTAGAGATTGGTGCAGTATTTATGGGAAAGGCGTCCGCTTCCTGGTGTATTTTTACTTCTTGCCTTTGGGCAATGGTGCGATGTTATCTGAACAGTGTCGTTTTTTTTCTTTTAATATGTGATTTTAATAGGTTTCCTACATTCCTGTGTGCTTTTTATTCGGTTTGGAGGAGTGGTAAAGAAAAAAAAATATCCCTCATGGGAACGAATTTTCAATTTAATGTTGTAAATAATGGAAAAAACATCATAGGCTTTACAGCTGTTTCAGGAACACATCTCCCCAAATAGACTGTCCTGCAGAAGAGTCTGATTTTCTCAGATACTTCGTTTCTTAGTTCTGCGTGGAGATGGAGGTTCTAATCGGGCTCCAGGAGAGGGGGAGAGCTTCCTGCAGGTGTGAGGATGTGAGACTCCTGGCGGCTTTGAGGTTGCATCCTCTGAGAACCTTCTAGAACTGTGTGGGGACCTGCCATCAGGCTATTGATTTAAATAATAATCTGTATACGCCATGTGTCCTTCCACCATTTAATAGCACCACCGTTTAATAGCTGGGGCAGCGGGGCAGTGAGAGTCAGCTTTGCTTAATTATCACTCTCTGATTCGACCCTTTGTCGCCCATTCATGAGCTGTGCGTCAGGCACTCTGCCAGGCCCCAAGGGATGCTGAGATGAGGAAGACGTAGAGCTTACTGTGGGATGTGTGGTCTTGCAGGGGCATTAAGACAAGGAAGAGAATGACAGAGACGTGCCTGTAAACACAGAGGCCCTTGGGGCGGCCCCTTGCCCACTCCCAGGATGCTGCGAGTGGCTTCCCAGAGGCCCCGGGAGGACCGGTGGGAGAGGCTGCCGTGTGAAGATGCAGGCTGTGATCGGCTGGGGGTGTGCAGGGCTCGACCCCGCCCGGGTGTCAGGGAGTCCAGCGTACTCGGCCTCGAGGGGAATTCCTTTCTGTGTTCATGGGCTTGGGGCTACAGTCACTACCATTTAGCATGCACGGGTCTTAGGCGTCACGGACAAGAGCTCCGAGTTAAATGCTTCTTTCTCAAACAGGAACGTTTACGGTGCAGGTGGCTTGTTTTTTCACAAGGACGGAACATTAGTCTCCTCCCCTGAACTCCAGGGGTGACCCCGAGGTTCACAGTGACCCTTGACTTTTTGTGGATGCCGGGGGCCGGGGGAGAGGCGTGGGCGGGCTACCCATCTGTCGCCTGCAAGCTCTGTGCAGCTTTCCACAGCGGCCGGAAGGCCTGCGGGGTGGACTGCCCGTCTGGGGCTGCCAGCAGGGAGGAGCTGCACCAGCCCCTCGCTGAAAGGAAAAGGCATTAGCTGGAGGTCATTTCTCTTAAATAAAAGCTTGGGATTAAATGCAGCTCAGGGGCACAGGAGGGGACAGAGCCCAGGTGGCTGGTCCTGGTTTGGGCTGGGGAGGATGGGCTCAGGTAGCTGCTTATTCGGGTGCGTCCAGACTGACCATCATCAGTGAGCTATTAATACCTTTGATCACCCAGTTACCGTGTTTCCATCAGATCCCTCCACTTGTCAGTAACTTTTAACATTTGCGATTAATAAGGCATCTGGGTGTTGTGTTTGGAGACCAGAAGCCTTTCACCGATGGTTTTAGCATTGAGGACGAACTTAATCAGTTTTCATGTTGGTGGAGAGGATGCTGAAGTGTTCTCAAGTGAGTCTCAGTCTTGGAAGAACCCACCTCGGCTGGGCCAGTGCTTGATGTTCAGGCGCCCCTCTGCGCAGGCAGATGGGATGGACCTCGAGGCTGAAAGCATCTAGGGCCTGCATGTCCCGGGAAGTGCTCGCACGTTGCCCG
The DNA here is from genome assembly GCA_006408695.1 of Aepyceros melampus. Classification (NCBI taxonomy): domain Eukaryota; kingdom Metazoa; phylum Chordata; class Mammalia; order Artiodactyla; family Bovidae; genus Aepyceros; species Aepyceros melampus. Next base: position 8,470 of record SJXQ01009890.1, read on the forward strand.
GCTCAGACGCGTGTGCTTCCAGGCGGCGGCCGATGTCTTCTCAGTGGGTTCCTTTACTCTGTGTTCTCCCCCGACTGGACATTCCCGCGTCCCGGGTGCCCCATGCCTGTTGACCCTGCCAGCAGCTGGTAGCTCCCCTCCCCAGGCGTATCCCTTCCGCCCCCTCACCCCTGACACTCAGAGTTCTCACTGAGGAGAAGAGCTGTGTGGCCTTTCCCAGGGGCAGGCTGGCTCCACCTGCTCACCTCTGTTGGCTGTTCATGGGCTGTTCCAGGTGGCCAGTGCAGGGGACTCTAGAGATGTGGGTTCGATCCCCGGACCGGGAACATCCGCTGGAGGAGGAAATGGCAACCCACTCCAGTTTTCCTTTCTGGGAAACCCCGTGGACAGCGGGACCTGGTGGGCTACAGTCCACAGCGTCACAGAGAGCTCCAGGACTGAGCGCACACAGGTTGGGTGGCTCACCCCGCTCCATCAGGAGTGTCACTCACACTCGGCGCCGTTGCCTCTGTGAAGCCCCTCCGAGCATGTCATGCTCTGCCTAAGATGGGCTGCTTTCTCCTCACACCCTCGACACCGTCTGCCACTGGCTGTGTGTTTATTAATACTTACGTGCTCATCTCTCCCGGCCAGACCATTAGCCTTTGAGGTCAGAGATGGCATCTTACCTCCTGTTCCCATTGCCTTGAGTTTGCACCCGAGATGTGTTGAGTAAATGATGACAATGATGGAAGGTTCCAGTGGGCACAGGTTTGGGAAAAACGACTCTGCTCTTCTCTGGCTGTGCTGGGTCTCCGCGGTGGCGCACGGGCATCTCTGGCTGTGGCCACAGCTGCCCTGCAGCCCGAGAGAGCTGAGTTCCCCAGCCACAGCCCCTGCATTCCTTACCCCTGAACCAGCAGGGAGGGCCCAGAGAGGACTCAGTGTTACACTCTGCTCCTGCATCCCAAGTCTAAGCGAGTCTCACCGTCTCAGCCTTCCGTCTGAATCACATGGAAAGGATCCCGTTTTAGCCTGTTTCATATAGCTACATGACTTCTGGGATCCTTCAGAGACACATACGTCCACCGAGAAGAGGTCACATCTTCTCCAAGAGGCGCGTCATCGCTTACAGCCTGACGGCGGTCCTCGTCCTGGCCTCCCGCAGTGCGGAGCTGACCGTGCAGTGCCCACCGACTGCTCCCGTGGACGGTCCCTCCTGCTGGGCTCCCTGGGCAGTGACTGAGACCCAGCTTTCCACGCTGAGCACTCTGGGTGCCTGCGAGCAGCACCACAGCCAGGCTGGGGCAGGGGTTGCCAGTGTCCTTTCCCTAAGGCACCGTTTGCCTCTGTCTTAAACAGCCCGGCCTCCGAGCTCAGAGCGACTCGGCTTCTTTCTCCTGCTCGAGACGACCTCCAGCCCTTTTATAGGATTCTTTGTAGGAGCCTCAGCCCTCCTGCGGCTTTGACTTCAGTGACTCCTGCCACAAAGAAGCTTTTTAAAGATGGGGTTTGAATGCCTGCATCCCCAGGAAGAGGAGAAACAAATTATTTGTGGGGCCTCTTTCAAGACCACCCCTGTAGCATACAGGGAGGTTGACACTGACTGAGCTGGTCATTCTTGTGCGGGATTTTAATTGCTTCTAATTATAGGATTATCATATAAGCACAAGATTAATTGCCATGAAATTATTGTGAGCAACTTGATCATCTTCTAGAAAGTAAATGCCTTAGCCAAGTGAGGAGTCTCTTAGAGGCTTGAAAATGATGTCGTTTTAATCACTTCCACTGAAACGTTCTTTTAACTCTTTGATGGGCAGAGATGTTATGAGGATCAGGATGGGAGAGGAATGACCCTTCTGGTTCTGCACCAGAAGGTTGGGAAACTTCAGTACCCTGTGCTGAGGAGTCATTTGGCTCCCCTCTGAAAATGTCCCCAAATGTGGAGACTTCTCTCTTGATTCAGTGAATCTTCATGACTTGGCAATGGGAGTGTTCCACCAAGAAGCTCGAAGAGGCAGATCCTATCTTTGGTCCAATATTAGCCTATTCTGACGAGCCCACGTTTCCCCACGTGTTCTGAGGGACTCTGCAGGCAGTGGTGTGCGCGTGCTCCAGGCATCGGCCTTGAAATGGGGCTGAGAAACCTGAGTGTGTTCAGCTCAACTTCCAGGCACCTCCCTCCGCTGGGAAAGAACACAGATTACCTGAGAAGGCTGAGATTTGGCTCCTGGGGTTGTCCTAAAACATCCCTGTAGAATAGCATGGGGCAGGGCCACCTGCAGGAGGCTCGTTCCCAGAGTGCCCGGGGACCCGCCTTCCTAAGAAGAACAGCGCCTGGGACTGCCACCCACCCTCCTGGGCAATTAGCGCAGGGTTTGTGGTTAATTAAAGACAGTCAGGGTCCCTTTTAAAATCAAAGCAGGCATTCTTTCCCCATAGGTTGGGAAACTTCAGTACCCTGTGCTGAGGAGTCATTTGGCTCCCCTCTGAAAATGTCCCCAAATGTGGAGACTTCTCTCTTGATTCAGTGAATCTTCATGACTTGGCAATGGGAGTGTTCCACCAAGAAGCTCGAAGAGGCAGATCCTATCTTTGGTCCAATATTAGCCTATTCTGACGAGCCCACGTTTCCCCACGTGTTCTGAGGGACTCTGCAGGCAGTGGTGTGCGCGTGCTCCAGGCATCGGCCTTGAAATGGGGCTGAGAAACCTGAGTGTGTTCAGCTCAACTTCCAGGCACCTCCCTCCGCTGGGAAAGAACACAGATTACCTGAGAAGGCTGAGATTTGGCTCCTGGGGTTGTCCTAAAACATCCCTGTAGAATAGCATGGGGCAGGGCCACCTGCAGGAGGCTCGTTCCCAGAGTGCCCGGGGACCCGCCTTCCTAAGAAGAACAGCGCCTGGGACTGCCACCCACCCTCCTGGGCAATTAGCGCAGGGTTTGTGGTTAATTAAAGACAGTCAGGGTCCCTTTTAAAATCAAAGCAGGCATTCTTTCCCCAGAATAATGAAGCGAGAACAATGCAAGGCAAACTTCCTATAGAAGCTTTCGAGGTGGGTTGCTGAACGTGGGGAAAGTCATGGAGAGGAAGTGTGGCTTCGCCAGCTTAGACCCGCTGGGCCGGGGATGTCATGGAAGGAAACGCAGGCTTTGCTGAACAGCCGGGGTGGGGGTGGGGGGGTCGGGGCTCTCTTGTTCTGGAAAGCTCGCTCACTGGCAGCTCTTCCCCTTGGGGAAGTCTCTCTGCAGCTGGGCGTCCACGCCTGGGACTAGGGCTGCAGGACATGGGCATCGTTTCGGCTGCCCATCGCATCTCATGGGCGTCCTGGGCGACCACGTGCAGAGGAGCCCAGAAGCCCAGAGGGAGCGTGTGCCGGTGGGTTCCCGTCAGCCTGTGCAGCCTCGCGACCTCCTACTCACACGCCACCTCCCCGCCCGACCCCAGATGCCCCTTCAGCCCCCACCCTGAGGGGACAGGAACCCTTGGTGATACTCAGGACCTCAAGCTCCTGAAGGATTCCAGTTTGTTTTTGAAAAAAGAAAAATTCCTCAGCATACATCAAATGAGAACACTCCATTAAGGAAGGACACAAGAACTCATGTTTCTAGAATCATAAAAGTGATCTGATGCGAAGAGCTGACTCGCTGGTAAAGACCCTGATGCTGGGAAAGATTGAGGGCTGGAGGCGAAGGGGACAACACAGAATGGGTTGGTTGGATGGCATCACTGACTCAACGGACATGAGTTTGAGCAAGCTCAAGGAGACAGTGAAGGACTGGGAAGCCTGGTGTGCTGCAGTCCACGGGGTCTCAAAGGATTGGACCTGACTTAGCGGCTGAACAACAGCAAGAACAATTTCAGCCAAGGCTGAACAGCAGATGCCTTCAAGGGATGTCTTGTTTGCAGTGGTGGGCGATCCCACTAACAGAAGTACCTGGGTCAAAGAGGAGAGGAGGGCCCCCCATCCACCCTCGCGGCCCGGTCAGAGGCTCCGAGGAGCAGAGTTTGAAAGGCACGGACGTGGTCCAGCCCTTTTGTGTTATGTTTATAAAAACCAAGGCTTAGAGAGGGAGCGGGACTATTTGGTGGGGTTTTGGGTTGTGACGGGCAAAACTCAATTCCAACCCACTCTTAGAAAGAGAGGTTCCCCCAGAAATTGGGTCTTTCGCGTAGCTCGTGGCGGGTGTGCCCTGGGGCCCCACGCCGGAGGCAGGACGGGCTCTGCTCACCCGTCCTTCTCCAGCTGCTGCTTTGGCTTTTTCACGGCAAGCTAGGCTGCCTCTGCTCTGCGGGAAGCGCAGCCCCGCGTCTGCCTCTGGCAGCTCTGTCTCTCTTGCGATGGCGGATGTGAATCCGTGGGGCCCAGGGAAGGCTGTGTTGGCTCCTGTTGGGTTAAGTGCCCCCTCTGTGCCCTGGACCCTGGCTGCTGGGCTGGGCTTATCCGAGGGCAGTTGATATGTGCGGGAGCGGGGGTGATGCTGAGCAAACAGAACAACAGGTAGCACCACACTTCATCAGCCAGAGTCGTGCAGAAGGGTGGTTTGGAGTGGGATGGGGGTGAGAACAAGGTCTTCAGCTTTGGTGCCTTTCCTTTGACCTTGTTGCCTGTGTGTGAAATCACTGAAGAGCAGAGACGATGTCTAGGCTTCGGTATGAAACTTGTTCATGACTCAGAAGTCCCTTTGGAGCAAATGAACCTATTCCCAGCCTGGCTGGTCTCCAGGGACAGGCAAGGATAAAGAAAATGTCCAACCCCCCACCCGGCACTTTAATCACCATATTCAGCAGCCATAGAGCAGCGTGGAGAAGGCGATGGCACCCCACTCCAGCACTCTTGCCTGGAAAGTCCCATGGATGGAGGAGCCTGGTGGGCTGCAGTCCACGGGGTCGCGAAGAGTCGGACACGACTGAGCGACTTCACTTTCACTTTTCATTTTCATGCACTGGAGAAGGAAATGGCAGCCCACTCCAGTGTTCTTGCCTGGAGAATCCCAGGGACGGGGGAGCCTGGTGGGCTGCCGTCTGTGGGGTTGCACAGAGTCAGACACGACTGAAGCGACTCAGCAGCAGCAGCAGCATAGAGCAGCGCCCCAGGCTGTGTGTCCGCGGTCCTGATGGAGAGGAGATCCTGTGATGCTGGTGCCCTCTGATCAGCCGCCTGAGGATGCAGGACGAGGGGCCCGGGAAGCACGGAGGGCCGTGCTTGGGGCTGAGACCCGGACGAAGCCCCTGCGCCTGCGTTGGGAGCTGCTGGCAGCACGCTCTGCAGGCCGGGGGGCTCTCTGGGTCCTGGTGGCTCTGCCCCTCTCACCCCTGCAGCTTTGCTTTCAGGGAGAGTTCCAGCTGCGAGAGCCAACAGCTGGGGACACGCTAACAATGCCTCCGCATCTTAGCTTCTCTCCGAGAAACACCGAGCTACCTGGCTTCCCTCTAGCCAGGGAAAGAAAAACGAGGTACATTTTCCCCGTGAGTCAGCCCGTCAGGCTCCCCTCATGGTCAGGAAAAGGACGTGTCCCCTGCTTGGTGTGTAAACCGTGGCGACTCCCCTCGGGCAGCAGGCGCCCTCGCCTGGCCCTCCCTGAGCACTTAGACCTCAGGTGCCCAGCTCCCAAGCCCCGTGGAGGGCAGGCCCTTCCCGCCTGCCTCTCTGGCCTCCCGCCCGTTTAATCTCCGCCCACCTCACTGCTGTGCCGAGACAGTGTATGAAGAGCTTGGTTATTTTGCCAGATTAAAAGTTTTTCATCCAAGATCCTTGGCCCCTAGTCTTGCCTTTCTTCGGAATTAATTTAGCCTCAAGCAGGCTCGATGCATGTGGTCGCCTTGGGAAGTTCCAAAGTGTTGACAGATGGGCTCGGTTGGAGAATGATCCCAAAGGTATTGAGAGCACCTGGGCTTGTTTTTTTAACTGTGGTGGAGGCGACAAGAGGCTTTGCCGGGTGAAAAGCTCATAGCCCTGACCTGGGGAGTCTAGCTAATGTTTACCTTCGGCTTCGTATTCTCAGATTAAAGACCTCGGTGGTAGCACAGATCAAAGGGCCTCGGGGAGACGGCTTGTTACTAAGGCCTTTGTCTCCTAAGGCTCTTGTGTTCCAGAAGCAAATACTGATCCTAGCCCCCCAGTAGCCCCTGAGGGACACGTCCCTGAGAGCATCATTTTGAGACCATTTCTGGGGACCAGGAGTGTCGTCTATCCCTCTGGTGATGGGCCCTCTCCTGCTGGCAGGTACAGGACCATCGCTGGCCAAGCAGGTGTCGTGGGTGATGCTCAGTGTCGAATTCCTGATGGAGGAGCCCTGCAAAGGCCTCCTGAACACGGGGCTCCCCCCCGGACAAGCCGGCAAGAGCAAATCCTGCTCAGAGCCTCGGGTAAAGGTGACGGAGAGGAGGCTGGTTTCGCTGGGCCTGGTCTCTCGAGGGTTCGGCTGCTTCAGGGTGAAGAGAGACAGTAAACGCCCCTGTCTCTGCCGCACTGATGTGGGTGCTTATGGTTTTATTAGCAGCTGCCTGGGAGCCAGGCCTGACTTAATTTAATTTAATCTCCTCGGTTATTTTCAGCTCAGCTCAGTCTATTTTCAGCCCAGATGGGGAGGAAGTCATCAGATGGAGGGGGTGGCTGGGGAAGGGGCGGGGGGC
>SJXQ01009890.1:53024-68280 GCA_006408695.1 Aepyceros melampus
AATCTGCCCCGGGCCGTGGGGAGGAGCAGGTGGGCATCTGGGCTGAGATGGCACCCGCTGCGGGGCCTGGACCGCACTCCTGAACCCATCCCCTCGTTCGTTCTGACGACAGTCCTGGGGGTGAGAGGCACAGTGCTTGTTCTGCAGACAAAGGAAAGGAGAGCTGCCCTGTGGGGGCTCGAAGACCACAGGTGGCCGGGCAGGCTCCAGGGCGCCCTCCCCGAAGGGCTGCCTGTGTCCCTCACGCCTCAGTGTACCCTTGCTCTGAGGGTGCCGCCCACATCTGTGAAGACTCACCGGACTGTGAAACTCTGAAAAAGCCTCTATTCTGGCTAATAAAGATCTTACTGGCACATAACGTGTCCCTAATGCCTAGTTCGTTCTGTCCCTGCACGAGAGATCGTCTTGCTAGACGTGCCAGGAGCATTGTGAACCGCGCCGTGCTCAGCAGAGGAGGCCTGAGATGATGAAGGGTGGGAGTCCAAAGGGGGCTCCGAGCAGTGAGTCAGGCCCCCCACCTGCCACCCCGGGGAGACCAGTGACCAGGCCGCCGTGGCCAAGCTCGAGAGCCCCTCGCGAGGCCAGAGGCTGACGGCCACGCGCTGATTCTGGATTGTTCAGCTCTGTCTCACGCCTCAGTGTACCCTTGCTCTGAGGGTGCCGCCCACATCTGTGAAGACTCACCGGACTGTGAAACTCTGAAAAAGCCTCTATTCTGGCTAATAAAGATCTTACTGGCACATAACGTGTCCCTAATGCCTAGTTCGTTCTGTCCCTGCACGAGAGATCGTCTTGCTAGACGTGCCAGGAGCATTGTGAACCGCGCCGTGCTCAGCAGAGGAGGCCTGAGATGATGAAGGGTGGGAGTCCAAAGGGGGCTCCGAGCAGTGAGTCAGGCCCCCCACCTGCCACCCCGGGGAGACCAGTGACCAGGCCGCCGTGGCCAAGCTCGAGAGCCCCTCGCGAGGCCAGAGGCTGACGGCCACGCGCTGATTCTGGATTGTTCAGCTCTGCTGTCTCGTAGCCCCACGCAGACGGTATGTCTCCGAGGAGGGAAGAGTTCTGTTTGATTTTGTGACTTTTTTTTATCGTCGTTAAGTCAACTCTGGCTCTAGCTCTGCTCTTTTGAGAGCTCAGGGTGACGTCTGTAGAATGGGAATTGTCACGGTGCCATTTTCAAAGCGCCACTTCAGCACTAGGTTTTGCCCGTAATGAGCTTGGCCTCCGAGAAGGGCTTCATACAGTTGTGTCTCTTATTTGACGGTTGTTTCAATGATCTGCTGCTGTGTAACCACCCCAAGACTTAAGGGCTTGAAACTACAACCGAGTTAGCACTGGGATTCTTCGAGTCAGGACTCAGCAGGAACGTGCTGGCCGGCACAGCCCGCTGGGCTCTGGGGGGTCCATGGGGGCCCTGGGCTCTGGCTCTTGGACAAGGCCTCCCGGGTCCTCCTCTGTGTGGTCTGCCCTGCGTGAGATTTCTCCTCCTCCAGTGGCTTATTCAGAGCTTCAGAGGACCTCACGGAGGCCCCTTAAGCTGCACCTAGAGCTCAGTTGCTGTGTCATGCCCACCACGTTCTCTGGGTCAGAGCATGTTCACAGGCAGCTCTGTATCCAGGGGAGACACGTCAGTGCTAGCTCCCGGTAGAGGTGAGGCCTGTCCCCCCGGAGAGGCCGTCCAGGATTGTGGGGGGAGTCCCCTGCACAGCTGGCCTTGAGCTCTGTGTCGAGAACCCTCAGCACACTCCTTGAAGAGGGTAGGTCTCAAAGGTGCCCAGGACCCAAGCAGGAGGCCCCCGCTCTGGTTACCCAACTGGGATCAGCAAGTGTTTTCTGCTAAGAGCTAGAGAGAAAATGTTTTGGGTTTTGCCTTCATCTAAATTTTAGATTTCGCCAATTTGAACAACTGTTCCTGCCAAAAGGCTCAAAGACTGATCATCTTTTTAACATTTTTCCATTTGCATTTAAACAGCTTAAAACCATGGGCTCCCAGGCTGCACACAGAGGGCTCGCTGGATTTGGGCTGCGTGCAGGCCGAGGTAGACCGTCCCCTCCCTTACAGCGCCCTCCCCGGCCTCCTCAGTTGGAGTCCCTACAGCTCTGGGGTCCGCAGGGCCAGAGGGACCCGCCACCCGCTTTGAGAATCCCTCCCAGGGTGGAGCCATGGGTCTTCCCCACCCGCTCCCTGTCCCTGCCTCTGAGCTCTCCAGGCCCGGCCGCCCCCATGGATGCAGGAGGTGCGTCCGGTGCACGGTGGCTTAGGTGGGATTAAAACTCAGCCTCTGTTGCTGTATCATATTCTTAGTGCATCTTGCTGTGAGAAGGTTCTTGAAAATTTATGTTGGGAGAAGAGAAAGAATCTGAAGGTGTCCCATTCTTTTGACGCAACAGGAAATGTGGAAGTTAGTTTGGCATGAGGCTGAAGAGGCTGCGGCGCCCAGGGCAACTGGGATGGTGTTTCTCCAGCCCTGGTGGTTCTACGGTCAGCTTCCTGCCTTATCCCTTGACGAGCAAATGTTACAGAGGAGCTGGAGAGAGATTGGCCAAAGTAAGAGCTTAGAGCTTTACCACAGAGCCTTGAAATGGGGGTGCTTTCTCCCCGGGTAACTCTGTGTGCTTGACGCCTCATCTGAGGACCACTGACGGCCTGCTAGAGCACATTCCAGAACCAGACACACCAGGTGTGTGGGCGCGGGGTCTTCCCACCAGATCAGAAGTCTGGCGGTTTATTCAGAATTTTACGTGTGCCTCCTTCAGAATCAGCACAGCCCCTGTGGAAGACAGTTTGGCAGTTTCTTACAAAGCTAAACATAGTCTTCACTGTACGGTCCTGCCTTCTTGCTCCTAACTGTTTACCCAGACAAACTGAAAACCTGTGTCTGCACAAAAGCCTGCAGACGCGTGTTTACAGCAGCTTTAGTTGTAGCAACCAAACGCTGGGTGCTGGTGAGACACCCTCCTTCAGGTGAGCGAGCAAATAAACTGTGGCACGTCTGGGTGGAGGGATGTTACTCAGCACTCAAAAGAGGAGCTCTCAAGCCCTGAAAAAAACCCGGGAGAGCCTCAGCGCATGCGACTAAGTGAAGGAAGCCAGCCTGGAAACGCTGCTCGAGCTCGGCTCTCGGCGTCTGGAAGACGCAAAACTAGAGACCGTGAAACAGCTGAGTAATTGCCACGGTCCCGGGAGGGCACAGGGCACAGAGGGGTCTGAGGATGCGCAGACTCTTGAGTCCAGTCTGGTGCACGTCATGGCACATTTTCAGAAGCCCGCAGGACGCACAGGCCAAGAGAGCCCTGACGGAAGCCTGGGCTCGGGACAGCAAGGCGCGGCTGCAGGCCCATCGGCTGCAACAGAGGAACCACCGCGGTCCAGATCGCGCAGGCCGAGGCCAGACGTCCCGGGGCCAAGGCCCAGCTTTGCCCCTGACTGGCTGTTCGGCCCGAGGCTGAACTAGGCTGCTTATCCTATCCGTACCTCCTCCTCCATCTTTCAAATGGGCTGCTCCCACTGCCGGCATCTCGAGGGCTCCATGTGCCAAAAGAGAGGAGACCCCAGCCCTTGGTCAGAGTCCTGGTTGTTGCTGCTCTCAACTGGGTCTGGAGCCGCACTTGCTGCCCCCGATTCCACGAAGGCTCGTCTGCTTCAGGCAGATCGTGCGGCCCCAGCCCAGGACGGTGGGTGCGGGGAGGGCAGGGGTGGTCCTGGAGCGACATCCTTCCAGCTGCTGCTGGCCTGTGGCCTGCTAAGAGGCCAGGGCTGACCCCTGCCGCTTCCTGCCTGGTCCTGAGCCCAGGCTGGCAGAACGCCGTTCGTACTCTGCTTACAAGACAGGCAACATCCCGACGCCCCCGAACACGTGGCTCGAGGGGCTGTAGTAACGGTTGCGATGACAGACAGAGGTGGAGCTGGTGACCAGGCCCTGGGGCTGCCGCTGCCTCCTGCATGCCGCTGGGAGGCCGCTGGCTCCAGCCTTCCTGCGAACCTGCCTCTCCTGTCGTGAGTTTCCAGTGACGGGAACCATGTCGCCAGGGCAGCCCCTCGCTGGGGTCTGCGGGGCACCGGGCATCTCCCAGACTGGGCTGTGCTCCCAGTGCCAGAGACCCTGCGCCCATTCCCTTTGGGGACAGACCCAAGGCAGCCTCCCGTCCACGCTGTGGTCCCTGAGCAACGGCCTTGGCCCAGAGCTGGCTTCCTGGATGGGTGGGAGCAGGGGCACCGGACTGGATGGTGGGAGCCGGTAGGACTCAAGACAGTCTGACCAGCCCTGCTAGATGGAATAAAATGCAAGCCAGAACTGCTTTCAAGCAGCCATGTGTCTTAAAAAAGAAAGAGGGGAAGTTAGTTCTAATATATCTTATTGAACCTAGTATATCCAAGTTGAACGATTCTCACGGGCTATTCTGCATTTGGGGGTTTTGCACCCAGAGGTGCATCTCCGTTTCACTGCTGCTTCTCAGAGGCTCGGAGCTGCACGTGGCTGAGCGGCTGCTCGGGGGTAGTGCGGGTCTCCCGGCTCACAGGGCTGGGGACCGGCGCCCTAGGCCTGTGCTTCTAGGGGCTTGGCTCTTTTGCGGGCTCCATCTCAGCAGGTTCCGCTTTGCAGAGAGGTGGAGATGTTTGTTAATAGCAGTTCACTGAGGGCAGAGTCTGCTTCCTGCTAAATGAGGGTGTGTGGCGCTGAGCTCACCACCTCCCTGGCAGCTCAGATCTCAGAGCCGTCTCATCCCATCCCGGGCAAAGCCAGGGTGATGGACTCTCAGGGTCCCCAGGAGGAAATCCTTCCGCTGACCCCTAAGGCCGTCCCGTTACTAACACCCACAGGTGCTGTGGGGTTCAGAGCGGCCTCGGGCACTCTGAGCAGGGCTGTCTGGCCGGCTCCAGGGGCTGACCAAGGCTGTCGCCTCAGAGGACGCAATGAGGTTCTCAGCACCAATCAGGAGAGCTTAACTGTGTGGACATGGACCGCAAGGAGCAAGTCAATACAAGGGTCAGGGCAGACGGCATCGAAAGCTTCAGGTGGCCTTTAGGGAGCGTGGATCATTCTGGACATAGTCAGCGTTCCGCACCCTGGACTTGTGACAGTTACCCGAACGCGGGGGCACCTTCCAGCCCCCGAGCAGGCGGGCCTGGGTAGTGGGAGGCTCGAATGTGTGTGGAAGTGGAGTCCGAGGTAAAGTTGGTTCCCTACCGAGGCCGCACCTCAGCCTCGTGGGTCACACAGCAGCGTGGGGCCTCCGCACAGCCTGTGTTCAGAATGAACAAAAACTGAAATAGATAAAAGCAGTTTTCCTATACAGCTCAGAGAGCTATATTCAACATCCTATAATAACCTAAATGGAAAAGAATTTTAAAAACATACATACACGTGTGTGTGCACGCACATGTGTGTCTGTGTGTGCGCATGCATGTGTGTGTCAGTGTGTGTACATGTGTGTGCACGTGCATGTGTGTGTGCATACCTCTGTGTGTGTGTGTGTGTGTGTCTTCCCTGGTGGCTCAGATGGTTAAAAACCCTCCGTTTGATATCTGGGTCAGGAAGATCCCCAGAGGAGGGCGTAGCATCCGACTCCAGTGTTCTTGCCTGGAGAATCCCACGGACAGAGGAACCTGGTGGGCTACAGTCCATGGGGTCACAAAAGAGTCGGACACAACTGAAGTGACTTAGCACAAATGCGTGCATGTGTATGTAACAGAATCACTTTGCTTTATACCTGAAGTGAACACAATATTGTAAATCAACTATGCTTCTATTAAACATTTTTAAAAAAAAACAAAACACTAAAACACTGATTAATGAGAACAGATTGCAGGGCTTCGCTTTAGTATAGTTACAAGAACAAATTTTACTCAAGGGCTTTTGAAATATAGTTACAACTGGAATGATTTTGAATCTTGTTAAACTAATCCTCAGAGCCCTTTGATTCATATTTTATTAATCCCAGTGTGAGTGGTTCGTGTATTTGAAAGCATAAATTGTAGTTTTAAAACAAATATGTCAATATTCAGAGCATAGCCTATTATCTGTTTGGTTTCGGGCAAGTTTCCTAGCATTGTGCGTCTCGGTCCTGCTCCCTAAAGCCTGAGAAGAGCAGTCGTTGCCGGCTCTCTGGGCCACACACAGCGCGCAGTGTGCCTGACACACTAGGAGCTGCGCAAGTGAGCCCTCCTCTCCCAGACAGGACCTGTGGTTCCTCTACTCGCTCAGCTCAGGCCACCGGGGCCTGGTAGGACTCAGCATTTCATGTCATTAGGGGATAAACTAGGGACACGTTTTGGTAGGGTTTTTTGTGCTTTTCGTGTTGTACTTTCTGAGTTTTCAGATAAGAACAGTCTTCAAGAGAAACTAAGGCCTCTCTGCAGGTCCCTCTGGCTCTCCTTGTCTTGCCGAGGAAACGAGCTCTGAAGCTGCCTCATCTGAACATGCGCCCCCTGTTCCCACCCACAGAGTCAGGAACACGTCCTCCTCACCCCCCAGCGAGAAATAGTAACTCATTAAAAGAACGGGGTGGGCAGACATACAGGAAGTTAGCTGATGTCCCAGGACATTGCTTAGATGTAGGGAAAACAGCCTAGGGTATGCCAGAGTCCTCTAGGGCACCCCAGAATCCATTAGGACACCCCAGAGTCCACTAGAGCACCCCAGAGTCCTCTAGGACACCCCCAGAGTCCTCTAAGGCACCCCGGAGTCCTCTAGGACACCCCAGAGTCCACTAGGGCACCCCGGAGTCCACTAGGGCACCCTGGAGTCCTCTAGGACACCCCCAGAGTCCTCTAAGGCACCCCGGAGTCCACTAGGGCACCCTGGAGTCCTCTAGGACACCCCAGAGTCCTCTAGGACACCCCACAGTTCTCTAGGACACCCTGGAGTCCTCTAAGGCACCCCGGAGTTCTCTAGGGCACCCCAGGGTCCTCTAGGGCATCCCAGGGTCCGCCAGGGCACCCCGGAGTCCAGTATGTCTGCAGAGCTGCAGGTGGTTGTACTGAGCACCTGTCGGAACCCTCCACGCGAGTCCTGGGGCTCCACCACGGTCAGCCACGTGTGTGCTCAGGCCCGCAGCCTACCTGCGAGGCAGTGGCTCTTAGAAATCCGAGTCAGTACTACCCCCTTTCCCAGGATGGGGCAGGGGGCCTAGAGCCGCCTGCACGTCTGAGAGTCTCCAGGGGGTAGAGGGGTGAGCAGGGGACAAGGTCTCCGGGCCCATCACCAGCTGCAGCCAGTCGTCTCATTTTACTCAAGTATTTAAACCAAATCTAAGATGTCACGTGTCATGTCACACCCACAGACACATCTCTGAGGCACATGGGCCGTGCATACTTCTCACTCTAACTGAAGGACACTTTGTAACTAACCCTCAGACCTTGTACACCAGGGAGCAATGTCAGCAACAACCCTCTAACATCATCCAACCTCAAGACTGTATTTTAGTTTCACTAACTTCTTTTTACAGTTGGTTTGAATCAAGATTCAGACAAGGTCCAGCTCGTGCGTTTGATTATATTTTGCGTCTCTCTGCAAGACACCTCAGCAGGCGCCCTCAGGCCTGCCGAGCAGCACAAGGAACCTGGAATTCCCCTTCCTCCCCCTCGCCCTCCCCCTCCTCCTCCTCCTCGTCACCCTCTTTATTGATTTCAGCAAAATTCTGTGACACGGTCTGTCTCCAGGTGGCTTCAGAAGAAGAGTCTAGGGCGTCCAGAGCTCTTGTGGGGCACGAGTTCTCTGCGTGTCTGATCTGAAGGATCCCTTCAAGCCCAACGACAAGCATCGTCGCCACCTCGTGTGGAGAACAGAGTGTAAACGCCTGCACACTTGCCTTCCCTGTTCGCTCACTAAATGCAGGCGATGTGTTTGCCTTCTTGCAGATAATCGCCTATCAGCCGTACGGGAAGTCCGTGGACTGGTGGGCCTATGGCGTCCTGTTGTACGAGATGTTGGCCGGGCAGGTGAGTTTCGCGTTTTCACGCTCGTGTGCAGCCACGTGGCATGACGGCTGCAGGTCTGTCAGGCCAAGGTTGTGGGACGTAGCCGATTCCGGTCGGACTTCCTTGATCCTGGCGAGAGCGGGAGAACTGGTGCCAAGCTCATCTTCTGATCGTAAAAGCCCAGTTGGTGGGGTGCAGACGCTGCAGCTTTCTTGTCACCCAATGAAGCCCCCGCGCGGTGAGGACGGCAGCCCCCTGCTGCGCTTCCGTGTCTCACTGGGGCCGGGGTGAGGTTCACAGCGTGGACCTCAGCTGCTGCATGTGCGGAGACAGTCATCATCAGAGGAAGATGTTAATTAAACCTGAAGAGGTGTTTCAGTAGCATCTCTGTCTGCCCTTATCTCTCCCTGGGCAATTCACTGCACTTTCACAGAAGCCAGCGAGGCTGAACGTCCAGTTGAGAAAAGGAAGACTAGGCTCCTCTTGGCCATGTGACCCAGGTCAGGTCACCAAGGGCACCGCTGCCCGCGTCCCTCTTTCTAAGGTGTGGCTTCCTGTCCGTGTCACTAGGCTCGGGACACGAGCCACCGTTGGCAGACGACCCCCCAAGCCTCGGTGGGTTAGCAGCAACAGGGGCACGTCCATCTCAGGGTCTCGGGGTGGGCCTGTGGTGGGGCCTCAGTCTGCGGTCGTCCACGGCCCACGCTGCTCCTGGCTGTGGCTCCACTGTCTTGGGCCTCAGGCTCCACCGCGGCATCCTCCTTACTCAACTGGCCAGTGGGGAGAGGGGGACAGAGTGTGGAGGGGCCAGCCCGGAGCCCACATGCATCTCTCCTGCCTGCGCGCGCTGGCCACAGGCCCCAAGAGGCAGAGGGCTGGCCCCGAGCTCGGCGTGGGGCTGCGGGGCTGGGGAGCCTCAGGCAAATCTTAGCCGTTTCCACCGGTGATTCTGTCCCGGGCAGCTTCCAATCACCTCTCAGCCCTCCAGGGGCTTCCCTGGTGGCTCAGCTGGTAAAGAATCCCTCCTGGGTTTGATCCCTGGGTTGGGAAGATCCCCTCAAGAAGGGAAAGCCTTCCCACCCAGTAGTCTGGCCTGGAGAATTCCATGGACTCTATAGTCCACGGGATCACAAAGAGTCAGACACGACTGAGCGACTTTCTCTTTCCCATCAGCCTCCAAGTGTGCTGAGGAGTTTGCCCTGCATAGCTAAGAGCCTTCGTAGGAGAAAATGTAAATAAATACCCCAAAGAAGTCTCTGAATCTTTGTTCTTTGGAAAGAGTCACCCTTTCTGACAAGTCACCTCCATCAACTCACTTATTTTCCATTCAGTGGGGATGTATTAAATGTGCCTGGTGAAGGTTCTGAGCAGCACACAGACCTGACCTTCAGGAAGCCTGCAGTCTAGAGAGAGACCGTAGATGAGGAGCGTTTGCCGCTCAGCGTTGCAGGGACTGGCTCCCGGATCCCGCACACCGCCGGGTTCTGGGGGGACTGGCTCCCCGACCCCGCACACTGCCGGGTTCCTGGGGGGGACTGGCTCCCGGACCCCGCAGACAGCCGGGTTCCGGGGGAGACTGGCTCCCGGACCCCGCAGACAGCCGGGTTCCGGCGGGGACTGGCTCCCGGACCCCGCAGACAGCCAGGTTCCGGGGGGGACTGGCTCCCGGACCTCGCTCCCGGACCCCGCAGACAGCCGGGGTCCTGGGGGGGACTGGCTCCCGGACCCCGCACACCGCCGGGTTCCGGGGGGGACTGGCTCCCGGACCCTGCAGACCGCCGGGTTCTGGGGGGGACTGGCTCCCCGACCCCACACACCACCAGCTCCTGGGAGGCGCGAGTCCTTGTGTAGACAGCACAGTGTCTGCACAGGCCGGGCGCGTCCTTCCGTGTTACTCAGTACACCTGACACGGTGTAAGTGCTGCGTACGTGGTTGTAAATACAGTATCAGGGCTCTGCAAGTACTTGCCAGTGTGTGGCAAATTCACGTTTTCCTTTCCCTGTGTTCATTTATTTTTGGCCATCCTGCATGGCTTGTGGGATATTAGTGTCCCAACAGGGATCAGACCCAGGCACTGGCGGTGAAGGCACCATGTCCTAGCCACGGGATGGCCAGGGAATCCTGGGTTTTGCTTTTTAAAATGTTTTGGACTTTTGTTTCACTTTCGATCTGCAGTTGGTTGACCTTAGTAATAGCAATAAACTCAGAAGAAGGGTAGCAAACCAGGAGAGGAACATACAGGCTTGGAGGAGGGAAGGCTGGAACGTCAGCTAGGGTGGCCAGGGAGGACCTAACAGAGAAGATGAAATGAGGACTGCAAGGAAGGGGGGCGGGACGTCCACAAGCAAGCAGAGGCCCTGGGGCACAGGCGTCGGTGATGTGGAGAGACGCAGGACGCCGGGGGGCTGGCTGGGGTGGAGTGAGGAGGACCCAAGGGCAGAGTGGGGAGGGCGCCTGTCCCAGGGCCTTTTTGCTTGCGTCATACGTCTTAGAGGCACTAAAACAGCCTTTTAAGTATTAAGAAATAAGTGGTTCTACCTATACTGGGTCATTATTTCTCAGTGATGTTAACACTTGCTATTAAGAAAGGGGCTTGTGTATTATTTATTTAGGTTTTCTCCCCTCAAGGAAACATTCTTTTTAAGATTAAATACCTCAGTTTGTAAACCAGAAAAGCCAGTTCCACAGCAGCATTGTCAGCAAGACGGCAGCTGGCAAAGCTGAAGTTTGCCTCCATCCAGCTGATTTCCGGAGAAGGCAATGGCAACCCACTCCAGTGCTCTTGCCTGGAGAATCCCAGGGACGGGGGAGCCTGGCGGACTGCAGTCTATGGGGTCGCACAGAGTCAGACGCGGCTGAGCGACTCAGCAGCAGCAGCAGCAGCTAGTTTCCCCTTTCAAACTTTGACAGTAAAGCTGGCTGGATTATAAGCCCTGTGGGAGGCGTCTGTTCGCGAAGCCACAGAAAGCTGAGTTCCCCTCCTTGATCCACGCGAACGACCCGACTTGAGTCCAGACAGCAAGGCCGCTGTCCCTGACTCACGCTTGCGTGTGGCAGCCACGAGGCTGGGGGTGACATGTCGGGATCCGTTTCCAAGGGTGCCCGTTACAGGAGAGACAGGCTGGTCATTGCTGGCCAGGGGAGACAGTCCCCGCTCAGGCCTGTGGCCAGGTCGCCCCGCCACCCCTTCTGCCATCCTGTCCCCCATCCATCCCCAGGCCTCCTGGGGTTTCCTCCCCGGAGAGTCCTCCTGGGCCAGCCCCCGAGGTCTCAGACTCCAAGATTCCCACAACCAGTGGCTGCTAAACACTCAGACTCATGTCCATGGAGTTGGTGATGCCATCCAACCTTCTCATCCTCTGTCCCCTCCTTCTCCTGCCCTCAGTCCATCCCAGGCCTTACAAATTGCTGAGAAAAGAGGCGAACTGAAAGGCAAAGGAGAGAGGGAAAGATACACCCAACTGAATGCAGAGTTCCAAAGAATACCAGGGAGAGATAAGAAAGCCTATGTAAGTGAATGAAGCAAAGAAATAGAGGAAACAATAGTAGGGGGAAGACGAGAGATCTCGTCAAGAAAATCAGAAATACCCAGGGGACATTTCATGCAAAAATGGGCTCGATAAATGACAGAGATGGTATTGACCTGAGAGAAGCAGGAGATTAAGTACAGGTTAATGGATTAATTATAATTTATTTGCAAATCATTAGAAGCATTACTCGAAAGCATTTTCCCTAAAGGTTTTTGGGGTTGCCCAGGGCAAGATGATTAAAGGGACAGAGGAAAAAAAGGAAAACACATTCAACCACCAACCTAATTAAAAGTAATCAGCCCGCGAGGTGTGCAGCCTGCACAAGCAAGGAGCCGGCTGTTCCCTGGCACTGAGCGGCATCTGCAGGCTGAGGGGTGAGCCTCTCAGCCTGTCACCCCTCCCCCTCTTCTCCGCGCCAGCCTCCATTCGACGGCGAGGACGAGGATGAGCTGTTCCAGTCCATCATGGAGCACAACGTCTCGTACCCCAAGTCCTTGTCCAAGGAGGCCGTGTCCATCTGCAAAGGGGTGAGTCACAGGCCGGAGATGCCTCCTGGCACGTCTCAGAGGCATCCTGGGGGGCCGCGCGCCCACGCCCCCAGGTTTCAGGTGGCGCCTTTCTTATGACAGCGTGTGCTTTTGTGAACCATGAGTCTTGGTCCAGGCAGCAAGCAGGCATGTGATGCTGGCCTGCGACACTTCGACCACCCACCAGGTGTAGTGACTGCCTTTAACAAGTTGTTCTTTGGCCGGGCTGGATCTTAGGTGGGCACGGGGGCTCTCGATCCGGGTGCAGAGCAACCAGCGGGCGGGCGCTGGTGGTGGCGCCTCCCCACCCACCCCTGGTGGTGTTCCAATAGGTCTGTTCCTCTCTTTTTTCAGTTGTACTGATTGTAGTTGAGAAAAATGGCGTGTATTTAAGGCCTAAGTGTGATGGTCTGACCTAGATGCACAGTGTGAAAGGGCTCCCACAGCTGACTTCACGCATCCATCACCTCACACCTTTTCTATTTTTTTGGCGAGAGCGCTCCAGCTCGGCTTCTGTACACAGTCCGGGACTGTGCACGGCAGCCCCCGCGTTGCCCTGTCCCACGTGAGAGCCTCTTTCTCCCCCGCCTCTAGCTGATGACCAAGCACCCTGGGAAGCGGCTGGGCTGCGGGCCCGAGGGCGAGCGGGATGTGCGGGAGCACGCCTTCTTCCGGAGGATCGACTGGGAAAAGCTGGAGAACCGTGAGATCCAGCCACCCTTCAAGCCCAAAGTGGTGAGTCGGTGCCCGGCCCTTCTTCCTGGGGATCTGGGGCTTTCTTCTGGAGGGAGGGGGCTGGTGACCCCCAGCTTCTGCAGTTCCCAGCGGGCCTCAGTTGTGTGGCCCCCACGCCCTCCATAGGCAGCAGAGCTCCCCCGACATGATGTGAGAACCAGGGCAGGACCTCCTGGCTTGGCCTCGGCAGGACCGCTGGACTGTCTGCAGCTCTCTTGGCCTGGCCTCGGCCAACGGGGGCCCCAAAGCATAAGGAGGCCTCAGCTGGCCCACCGGCGGGCCTGGGCATGGTCCGCACGCTGGCCAGGCCCCCGCTCCGAGGACTGTGTCCGCCCATCTCCAGCATGGTGCCTTGCCTTCCATTCTTCCTGTATGACCTCCCCTGGGCCCTGTTCCTTGTTCGTTTACAAATTCGCTCCTTTAACCCTCACAACAACCCAGGAGGTGGCGACTGTGGTCCCCGGTTTACAGTTGAGAACACAGGCACAGAGAGGCTGCTCACTTGCTCGAGGACACGGTGGAACCAGGACGCGGCTCCGCTGTTCTGGCCCCGGGGCCTTTCCCCATTGCACATGTGTCTACATTTCACACCCCATCTCAGCCGGGAGCGAGGCTCCCAGAGCGCCAGGGAGCAGCCCTGCTAACAGGCAGCGTCAGGAGCGTCCACGGGGCTGGTTCGGCCTGAATCTGTCTCCTCTGACAGGGGCCGCCTGAGCCTGCACAGGGACCCTCCTGGGGCACTGAGGTAGCCCTGGGGGGCTTGTGGCTTTCTTAGAGCAGCAGCTTTCTCATTCAACCTGCTTATGTGTCCTCTCCTCCAAGAATAAAACTGCTGCTGATGAGCCCACTGATTTTATTTTTCCAAGATATTTTTAGCACAAACTAAAGAAAAGCTGAAATTAATCAGGTCAGTTGACTTCCTTCTGAGTCATCATTTCAAGTAGGGCCCTGTGTCTCTGCCACCCAGCTCCTCTGTAGCCGGTCCTGGCTCTGAGTCAGGAAGCTCCCGTGGGAGCGGATCCCGCCTCCAGGTTGCAGAACCTGGTGTAGGAGGGCGTTGGATGAAGACAGTGATGAAGGGTGCTAGGCGGGCTCAGTGGAGTGTTCTGTCAGGGTTTTTCTCTCTCCCCTTTTACATCTATTTAGGCTTAAGTTAGGCAATGGCACCCCACTCCAGCACTCTTGCCTGGAAAGTCCCATGGACGGAGGAGCCTGGTAGGCTGCAGTCCATGGGGTCACTAAGAGTTGGACATGACTGAGCAACTTCACTTTCACTTTTCACTTTCATGCATTGGAGAAGGAAATGGCACCCCACTCCAGTGTTCTTGCCTGGAGAGTCCCAGGGACGGGGGAGCCTGGTGGGCTGCCGTCTGTGGGGCTGCACAGAGTCGGACACGACTGAAGCGACTTAGCAGCAGCAGCAGCAGCAGGCTTCAGTTAAATATGAGAGGTATACAACAGTACACAACCCAGGCAGCATATTAAAAACAGAGGCATGACTTTGCCAACAGAGGTCCATTGGTCAAGGCTGTGGTTTTTCCAGTGGTCACGTGTGGATGTGAGAGTGGGAACAGAGAGAAAGCTGAGCACCAAAGAATTTTTGCTTTTGGACTGTGGTGTTGGAGAAGACTCTTGTGAGTCCCTTGGGCTGCAAGGAGATCCAACCAGTTCATCCTAAAGGAAATCAGTCCTGAATATTCATTGGAAGGACTGATGCTGAAGGTTAAACTCCAGTACGTTGGCCACCTGATGCAAAGAACTGACTCACTGGGAAAGACCCTGATGCTGGGAAAGATTGAAGGCGGGAAGAGAAGCGGGCAACAGAGGATGAGATGGTTGGATGGCATCACTGACTCAATGGATGTGAGTTTGAGTAAGCTTCAGGAGTTGGTGATTGACAGGGAAGCCTGGTGTGCTGCAGTCCATGGGGTCGAAAAGAGTTGGACACGACTGAGCGGCTGAACTGACTGACACAGCGGTATCCTGTGAGTGTGTCCTAAGTTGCTCAGTCATGTGCGACTCTTTGCAACGCCATAGACTGCAGCCCGCCAGGCTCCTCTGTCCATGGGATTCTCCAGGCAAGAATACTGGAGTGGGTTGCCATGCCCTCCTCCAGGGAATCTTCCCGACCCAGGGATCGAAGCCGCCTCACTCACATCTCCTGCACTGGCGGCAGGTCCTCCAGCACTGGAGCCACCTGAGAAGCCCACAGCAGCACCCTACTCACAGCCTAGTTTCTGTGCAGCAACAACGCAGAGACACGGGCTGACCCTGCTTTGCGTGTTGAGCAAAGTGCAATTACTTGTCAGTCACGCTCCAGAAAGACAGGACATGCCGCCAAGTCAACCAGAATATCCATCTTCTCTCTGTTCTAACTTTATCTTCAGAAGAAATCATTTCTTGGCACAGCCTCCCACTCATGGCTACGGTGGCCCCGAACTCAGACGTGGGGGGAACATGAGGTCCTTGCTCTGGGAGCCAAGAAGGCAGGTCGCTCCCGAGGCCCACAGAACTCCCTGGACCGGAGTCAGGCAGTTGAGCC
>SJXQ01009890.1:80139-91307 GCA_006408695.1 Aepyceros melampus
GTCCAGTTTTAAAGACCCGGAAAGGAAGCGCCGTGACAGGCACCCTCTCACCGCCGTCTGGTGCAATCACCTCCTGCCTCTCGAAGCCCCACAGGGGCAGCCGTGTCTGTTGCACCGCCAGGTGCCCAAAACATCCTCATGGCCCTGGCACTGGGCAGGGAACTGGACATGGCTCTTGGGATCCGAGGAGCAGGGGAGAAAGGGCCCCTGGCTGGTAGTCACCACGCTGCAATCTAACAGGGAGTGCTGGGAGATGCCTTTTAAACCTTTTCCTTGAGTTACTTGGGTTATACTTTATGAAATATAGTTCCTACCGTTTCCCGTTTGGGCAGAGGCAGCCATCTAGCAATGCTGTGTCTGCTGCTAGGAAAGTCACCCGAGTCACACGTGGCGGGGAAGGCAGCCATAGAGAAAGACGCGGCCTCAGTTCTGTTAATCCTGTAATGTCCGGGGCCTCAGGAGGGTTAAAAGCTGAGACAGGACCCCAGTGCCTCTGATCTGCACGTCAGCTGATAGTTAATAATTGTGTGTGTCCAACTCAGCCATCAAACAGCCTTATGATAACCCGCACTACGGCCCACAGGCTCCAGAGACTTTTTGAAACCTTACGGGAAAAACTAATATGTTCATTCCAGCAGAACATCTGAGTATATGGGGCTGTTTGTACGTTTTTATAGAAAAACTTCAATAAACCAACTCTTCCTGTGAAACGAGTTCGTACGATTTCGTAAGAGTCCAGTCACTGGGAGCCTGTGGAGGACTCAGCTGGGCTGGGCCACCTGAAGCACCCGGACCTGCACTCCTGCTGCAGGACTGGCCCCCGCTAGTGGGGTGCGGTGGCGCCTCACAGTGACTGGAAGAATGACGTCCTTGATGCTTTTAATAGACAGTGGGGACCTCTGTCTAAAGTCTGAAAACTCTGGACCAGGAGAAAGGAGCCTTCCTGCTCTCTGTACAGATGCAGCTCCGGGATTGGGGGGCCCTGGGGCCCCTTTGCTCGCTCCTCAAGGCTCTGCGGCCTTGAGGAGGGGGTGTTTCCTCCGCTCTGTCTCCCACCCCTAGGGTCCCCAGGTCTCAGTTATTTGGGAAAAGTTCAGAGGTGCAGTGTAAGAACTTGTGCAGTTCCCGGGGTCTCCCCGAGAAGGCAGCTCAGAGCTGCTCCAACGTCCAGAGAGAGCGGCAGACATGCCCATCAGAGTCGCCTCTCGTGTGAGCAGACAGGACCCGTTTGTCAGAAGACAGTATCAGGTCTGCTTTCTAAGAACCTGTTTTTCTTCTGATTAAACAGCTGTGTCCTTGTTGCCTCAGCTTAACTCCAGGAGTTTTATTCCTGTAGCCTTTTGTTGATACTCTCCCTGGAAAAATGTGATTCTTGAGGGGACTATTCAAAATCATCCATGAAGGCTGTGATTCTTCTCAGTCTAAAAATTCACCTCGTCTCTCCTCTATCAGATTATTCCAGAATATCTTTTATAGACGATCAGAAACGTGTGAAATCATTGCTTTTGCTCTATTGTGGGTGGGAGGGTTGAAGGACACACCAAGTTTAAATTGTTAATTGAAAACTATCCTGTGTCAATCAGACCCCAAATCTGTGTGGAGGAGGCAGGGTTGGCGGCTGCGGTTTCCTTCTGTGTGAGCACCTACCTGCTGATGACGGGCGGAGGCCCTCCAGCTGTCCGGTCACGTTTGGTTTATCGTGGCCGAGACGGATGTGCAAGCTGCTGCATTGCTCTCACACTGTCCCCTCTGGTCTCTGTTTGCATGACATGCTCTGTTAGATACATTAACTGTAGTTTGGAAGCCCGTGTGTTCGAATAAAGACAATGACATCTCTTCGTGTCCTCGGTCTTGTGTGCATCCCCAGCGACGGCGCAGGCACTTTTCCTTGTGGTCACGGGGCGACCCCAAGGCCAGAGCACGTGGGCAGGTTGTCTGGCCGCGGGGAGGCCTGAGCACCAGGAAGGCCGCACTCGGTTCACCATCATTAACCTTAAGACGGAGGCTCCGCTACCCTGGAAGCCGTCCTCCTGCCCCCCACACCCGGTGCCCATGACCTATGACCTCCCTGACACAGGTCGGCCTCTGGCGGGCCGGCACTCGCCACCTGGTCAGCTCTGCAGGTCGTCCGGCTTGAGGGGCGCCTGTGGTCCCCGCCCCCCGTTCCTGTCCCTCCTTGTCGTGGGCAGGTTTCCACGCTGCCTGCGGCCTGTGTCCAGCCCTGTCCGCCTGCGTCCAGCTTGTTAGCAGGTCCCGCTGGGCCTGCCGTGACTCCCCACGGTGGTGACTTTGTCCCCTGCGGGCCTTGGGCAATGTCTTGAGACGGTTCTGGTTGTCGTGTCTGGAGACAAGTACATGGGCGTCCAGTAGGCAGGGGCCAAAGATGAGAGACACTGTCAACATCCTACAACCCGCAGGCGCCCACAGCGAGGGCGGACCCAGCCTAGACAGCAGCGCTGCCAATGCTGAGATCCTTGCTCCGGGAAAGCCCTCAGGCCGGCCGCTGGGACCCACGTCCACGGGTCTCCCTGCCTGGGGCCCTGAGGCCGCCCTCACCACCCCCACAGCCCTCTGCCGGAAGCCAGCGTGACCTTGTCTGAGCAGGTCCCTTCCCTGTGTAAAGCCCTCCAGCGGCTCCCCGTGACTCTTAAATAAACCAAACATCCCCACTGCCCACCAGCCTCACCCAGCCTGGCTTGTGACATCAGGTTCCGCAGGTAGGAGGTGGGCTCAGATGGTGCTGACTCGATCATTCACTCGTGTGTGTGTCTGTGTGTGTGCACGTGTGTGCCCTTTCCCATCAGAATGCAAGCTCTCCCAGAAAACCAAGCATGTCCACCCATTCCCTGCTGGACCCCAGTACCTAGAAGAGAGCTTGGCATGCGGCAGCGGCTGCTATCTGTGGAAGGAATGAATGAGGGAACGGGTCCCAAGACTGCCCGCAACCCGAAGCGTCGCTGTGTCACGGCCACGCTCCCGAGGTGTCTGCAAGCTGATGGCGACGACGTGCACACAGGAACGAGTTCAGCATCGGCTCCGAGCCACTTGTCTGAGCAGGTCCCTTCCCTGTGTAAAGCCCTCCAGCGGCTCCCCATGACTCTTAAATAAACCAAACATCCCCACTGCCCACCAGCCTCACCCAGCCTGGCTTGTGACATCAGGTTCCGCAGGTAGGAGGTGGGCTCAGATGGTGCTGACTCGATCATTCACTCGTGTGTGTGTCTGTGTGTGTGCACGTGTGTGCCCTTTCCCATCAGAATGCAAGCTCTCCCAGAAAACCAAGCATGTCCACCCATTCCCTGCTGGACCCCAGTACCTAGAAGAGAGCTTGGCATGCGGCAGCGGCTGCTATCTGTGGAAGGAATGAATGAGGGAACGGGTCCCAAGACTGCCCGCAACCCGAAGCGTCGCTGTGTCACGGCCACGCTCCCGAGGTGTCTGCAAGCTGATGGCGACGACGTGCACACAGGAACGAGTTCAGCATCGGCTCCGAGCCTTCACAGCCTCTGCTGCGGGAACCCCAGCTGTCCGTCTCGCCGTCAGCCCAGCCCCGGGGGCAGTGGCTGCCGCGGTGACACCCGAGCAACGACGGACGCCCTGGGGCTTGCTCTCCTGGCCTGTCGTGTGCTCTGGGGTAAAATCGTGCTGCAGCTGAACCGCCGACGCTGACCAGCCCCCGGCGCGGGTGGGCGGGGCTGGGCCTGAGGGGCGTGTGCAAGCCACACTGCGGCTCTGAGAAGGCAGGACCCATCTCCTCCAGACACTTTATAAAAAGCTAATTCAATAAGTAACATTGCAGGAAGACCCACTCTAGGCAGGAGAGGGGGGCGTACGATATGGTTCTAAAGAAGTTAGTGTGGGCTCAGCAGACACGGGGGAGACGGCAAAAGATAAGGAAGGGTCCGGCGCAGATGGTAAACCTGCACACAAGCACACGTGCGCACACACAGTACCAAAAGCACGCCAGGCACCATTCTGCTTTCTTCAAGTGCATTTTTAAAGCCCACAGTGACTCCTGAGGTGGGTCCTATTTGCTGTGCCCATTTTACAGAAGAGGAAAGTAAAGTCCAAGAGGTTAACTAACAATCCCTAGGGGAGCAACACCAGAAAAGCTGAGCCAACTGGAAGAGCACAGACGTGAGCCATGCTACGGGGACTTCTTGGAGGAAGGGGCGGAAGGCTGTGGTCTGATGGAGAAAAGGATGGATGGGAGGGGTCAACACCACACGGAAATCATTAAACAGGAAG
Source organism: Aepyceros melampus (assembly GCA_006408695.1). Lineage (NCBI taxonomy): Eukaryota > Metazoa > Chordata > Mammalia > Artiodactyla > Bovidae > Aepyceros > Aepyceros melampus. The sequence goes on from SJXQ01009890.1 coordinate 84,388, forward strand.
GAGAGAAAGGACTGACTCTGATCCAGCTCTTGCTCTGTAGGAATTGCCATGTGACCACCCCCCTCAGTCCTCAGGACGCCTCCCAGAATAGAGCTGGGGTTCCCGTCTCACGGACCAGAAGCTGAGGCCCAGCTTAATTAACTGCTTCCAGTCACACACTTCCTGAGCAGCGCAGTGAGGAGTCTCTGACCTTCCTGACCTTGCAAGCTCAGGAGGCCAAAGAGACAGCCTGGCTGGGGTTATGGGACCTTCCTGGGGGCCTCTCCCCTCACGGCTTCCCACCAAAGCCCACCCCATCACCAAGGGGAAGCTTCCTTTTCTCAGCTGACTGATGCCTCTGAGACCAGAGGCTCTTCTGCAACTATTTCTGGAAGGCTCTCTCCCACCTTCACCTGACTTTCTTTTCTTTTTTGAGCTGTCGGTGTGGGTGGAGAGAGAAAAACAGCACCCTGTCTCTCAGAACCCTCCGCGGCAGCCCCGCTCGCCACTGGCTCTCACGGGGCACCGGCCGGTCCAGTAGGTCGTTCAGGGGAGCGTCTGCTCCGAAGAAGACGCGCCCTCCTGCCTCCTGCCGCGAGGCTCAGCTGCTCCCCGTACTCTTTGCAACCCCATGGACTGGAGCCCACCAGGCTCCTCTGTCCATGGAGTTTTCCAGCAAGAATACCAGAATGGGTTGTCACATCCTCCTCCAGGGGATCTTCCCAACCCAGGGATCAAACCTGTGTCTCCTGCACGGGCAGAGCCACCTGGGGAGCCCAGCTCGGGTCTCCGCTGAGCTGCTCAAATGTCGACAGAGTAGCAGTGTTGACCCAAAAGTAAGTGATTCAAGACGGAACAAGGAAGACGCGGTGCCCTTACCATTTATCCTGGGCGACACACAGTGTCACTTCCACCATTTGCTATTTCTTAGCAGCGAGTAACTAAGTCAAGCCCATACTCAAGGGGAGAGGAAGTAAGGGCCACTTGGAGTCTGTGGACACGTTTTATAAGCAGCACAGCGCAGGTGGGGAGCCTCCCAGGGCCCTGACCACCGTCAGCAAAAGGAGCGAGTGGCCACTTGAGCCGCATCTTCGACGGCAGCATGCCCAAGTCCCAGGGCATTCCAGGGAGTCAGCCTTGCCTCGTGACTCTTTCTTTTCTGTTTTTATCATAAAATACATGCTTGTTTTTGAAAATCTGGGAAATACAGAAAAATCAAGGTAAAATAATAAAATCGCCCCGTCATCACACGACCTCGAGGCAACCGCTGATCACACGGCAGTTTGTTTCCTTTCCTCTCTCTGTGTGTCGTCTTACACTGGGAGAAGCGTGATGAGTGTGCGCGTCTGTATCCTGCTTCTCCATCACTGCATGCATTTTCCTTCGAGTCATTGAGAATTCTTTCTCTTTTTTTGACTGGGCCACGGGGCTTGTGGCCTCTTAGTTCCCGACCAGGGATCCTACCTGGGCTCACAGCCAGAGTGTGGGTTCCTAACCGCTGGACTGCCAAGCAGTTCCCAAGAACTCTTTGTTTTGAATATGTTAAATGGCTACCACCTTAGTTCTTTTACTGACTCCTCTATTACTGGACTTTAGGTTATTTCTAGTTTTTTTAATTATTTTTAACAACTCAGTGATGAACGTCTTTGTTCCTAAAATTTTGAAGGCACTTTGGATCATTTCCTCCGTTGGGTTCCCAGAAATAGAAACACTGAACATTTTTGAGACTCTTGGTATTTTTTCCTTCTGGTTTGGCTTTTTGAAGCTCTGCTTTTCTTGGTAACATTTTCTTGCTCTTGGATCAACTAGTAACTTGCATTTCTTTTCAACCATATCAATTCTGTTGTTAGTTTGCTGTCAACGTCTGTCCTTTATTCATTCAACAGATGTATCCGTGAGGACTGTGTCAGGCGCCAGGTCAGGGCTCTCTGTGAACAGCAGAGTCAAGGTCAAGAGAAGTCTCAGCCTTTGCCTTGTTCCCCGGGATTTGAAGCAGCTTACATGTAAAACACATCGTCAAAAAAAAAAAAAAAAAAAAAAGGGTCAGGACCAAAGACAAGAGAAGCAGAACTGTATTTCCCGCCAGAGTTAACACAGTCACTGTAACTGACCCTCATGATGGCTTTGCATTTCCAGCAGCCAAAACAGTTGGGATCGATGCCCCGTTACAGGGCTCTCCCAACCTGGAGAAGAGGAAGCTTATGTGTTCCTCCAGGAAGGAGAGCCTTTCCTAGCACTGAATCCTGAAAGGAATCCTTGGGTGTGGTTTTATTATACAGAAGAGAGACTGAGCAATGGAAGGAGTGGTGTCCTCCGTGTGTTTGAGGTTTTATGAAACGATAAATGCAGGCGCAAACCTCAGGGGCTTAACATTGAAATGCAACTTCATGAAGCAGACAGATAACTAAATAAAAAGATAAATAAACTCAAGTCTCCAGGTGAGTAGCCAATTGTGTGGTCCAAGTCAGTTCATGAATTTAGAATTCCTGGAGGAAAAAAAAATAACAACAAGACTTCAAGTTCTATGTATTACCTTGGCAAAAATTAAGCCTTCTTTAAAGATTAAAACACAATTCTGGTAAGCACTGAGAAAGCCAGCCCTCCCCTGCGCTGCGGGGGAGTATAAATTGGTACAATCCTTCTAGAGGGAAATTTGGCACAAGTAACAAGAGTCTTAAAATGCGCTTACACACAGCAGTTCTGCAGTGGGGGACTTTTTTCCTAAGGAAATAATAAAAAATGGACACCAAGCTTTATGCACCAGGAGTTTGCCCTGCTCTGCTTCTTGGCCTGCAGTCAACATAGACGGGCCCACCCAGGCCTGGAAATCTCTGGATCTGCGGCGCTCTGGGGGGCAGACCTCCTCCGTCACTCATGTCAGCATCTCAGCTTCTCTCTCTTTCTAAACTCTTTTATTTTGAAATCATTTAAGACTCAAAAGAATTTGCAAAAATAATACAGAGTTCCCACCTAGCCGCCACCCCGATTTCCCCACGGCGACGGCTTACATAACCACAGCACGTGATTCAAATCAGGACAGCAACGAGGAAAGGAACTGCTGACCAGCCGCAGGCTGATCCCGCTCCCGGCAGGTCTTCCGTGCTGGGTGTGTTTCTGTGAATTCGGTCGTGGGCACAGATCCCCGGGACCACCACCGGATTCAAGACCAGGGCCGCTCCGTCTGGAAACGCGGCACCCCCGCTCCAGCCCCCGGCAATGGCTGAGCCTCCCCACCGGGACGCTGTCCTTCCCGGAGTTACAGAACCAGACGCGCACAGCGCGCGGCCCTCTGAATGCGTTTCTGCCTCGCCTGCTTTGCCTGTTTTCTCAGCATCTCGGCCGACCCCGGCTCCTCCCAGCGGGCCGGGCCGGGAGGCCCCTGAACTGGGATCCCTGGGTCAGCCCCGTGGGCGGGCTGCTGGGGTCAGGCTCCAGGCAGTCCAGTCCCCTGCGCGAGGCGAGAAGCCAGGACTCTGCCAGGACTCAGAAGGAGCAGAACCCAGTCCCCTGCGCAGGGCTTTTCCTCCACAGAGAGCGACGTGGTTCCTGACGGCAGAGACTGCATAACTGACCAGTATGTGTAAGACAGATCTCTTCCTTCTCCCGGGCCGTGGACAGAAACCAGGTCTGCCCTCAGCAGCGTGGCCGCGTCCCAAGAGCTGCCTCCTGCTCCGCAGCCCTCAGGACGCGCACGTGGATCTGCTTTATTTCAAGGTTTCTCCGCCTGACATTTCTCAACCCGACAGGCATGTCACTGTGACATTTGGGGATTCGCTAGTCTTTGCTGTGGGGACTGTCCTGGCCATCCCGGTGTCTGGCAGCGTCCCTCGCCTCTGTCCACGGGACACTGGAGCCCTTCACCCCAGCTGGCAGCCAAGGTGTCTCCAGACATCGCCAACGGCCTGGGGTGGTGAAGAGAGTAGCCTCGAGTAGCGCTGGGCGCAGGGGGCAGGTGGTCACCCAAGGGAGGAGGGAGAGTGGGGTGCTTCCTCCCCAGGGTGGCTCAGGACGCTCTGCTATGACCCCCGGAGCCACCCAGTCCCCGCCTCTGCAGGGCCTCCGGGGGTGTCGTCTCCCATGAGGAGGCCCCCCAAGCAGGAACCCCCTCTGCAGAGCCATCTGGGTGTGTCCCAGTCCTGGCCGGCCCGCTGCCCGGCACAAGGTGCCCCAACGTGCGCCCCGGCCCCTCCCCGCCCCTCCAGCTTGCCGGAACGTGCCCAGCAGGCTGGTAGATGACCAGTCAAGGAGCACTACCCTCCCCAGAGAGACTTGACACGTGACAAGTAATTGTAAAAAGCTGCTACTTTTCACCAGACCCTGTGCTGCTAAATGCTTCGATACCGTTTCCTTCTTTCTCTCCACAACCCCTCAACTTGGGTGTTGCGGGCTTTATGTGCCTGTTTCAAATGATGAAAGTGAAAGCCGCTCAGTCATCTCCGACTATTTGCGACCCCGTGGATTACACAGTCCATGGAATTCTCCAGGCCAGAATACTGGAGTGGGTAGCCTATCCCTTCTCCAGGGGATCTTCCCAACCCAGGAATTGAACCAGGGTCTCCTGCATTGCAGGCGGATTCTTTGCCAGCTGAGCCACCAGGGAAGATGAAACCAGAACTTAAGGAATCAAGGAATTTACGCAAGTCACCTCGTGGTTGACAGATGAGATGGCGTCTCAGACCCCTCTCACCCCAGCACGCTCGCGCTGGGACCAGTGAGTCCCAGGTGGGTGGAGGCACCACTTGTGGAGTGGCGGGGCCCCAGAGCCGGTTGCCCCCTGCTCCGAGCAGCCTTGGCCTTCCACCCCAGTGGGCCATCCATCATTATCTTTGTCTCGTAAAGGGGCAGGAAACAGCCTGAGCTAAGCTTTCTCCCACAAATGGACATCAGACCTGCCAGGAATGTCAGACATTTTCTAGCAGATGGTAAGAACCAAGGGAAGGAGACTTTTTCCTCTCCCCAGTGTGAGCGTTGCCTGTAATCTTCACAAGTGGTGACTGAGGCAGGTGTCACTCTGAATCAAGGTCTCAGGAGCTGGAGGCTTCCAGGTAACCTGAAGCTGGCCCATGTTTTGAGAATTTGTCCTGCCCAGAGGGAGCCCTAGAACCAAGCCCTGGTGACTCTTACAGACGTTTGCTCGCTCTGGAAGGCCGGCCAGAGCCGCTGGACAGTCTCCAGGGCTCAGGCCCCTGGGCCCAGTGCTGCCTGCTTCCAGCCGCCCCACCCCCACCCCCGCGTCGCTACCTGTGTCCTAGACGCCTTGTCCTGGAAATCAGCATCACGGTTCTCACCCGCGAGGAGGGCTATGGCAAACTCACCATCATCATTTTAAAAAGGAAAATAACAATTATTAGGAAGGATGTGGAGAAATTGGAAGCTTCATCCATTACTGACGGGAATCCAAACAGTTTGCCTCTGTAGAAAATCCTTTCGGTTCCTCAAACAGTTAAACATAGAATTATCCTGTGATCTAGCAATTCTGCTCGGATGTACATACCAACCGAACTGAAAACAGGTGTCCAAATACATGCACACACGTGTTCACAATCACACTATTCTCAACATCAGCCAGTAAGAAGATAAACAGATCGTGATACAGCAGAATGTTAGAATGAAAGGAACGAGCCCCGACGCAGCTACCACGGGACGGGGCTCCAGAACGCTGCGCTGAGTGTAAGAAGCCAGATACAAGGGCTGTGTGTTGTGAGACTCCATTTGTGTGAAGCATCCAGGCTGGTGGCCCCACAGACACAGAGGGCGCTTGGCCCTGGCCGGGGTCGGGGGCAGGGAGGAGGAGTGAGGACTGACCGCTGGGAGGTCCAGGGCCTCCTCGCACGTTAGTGTCCCGGCTACAGCAGCCTGAGCAGGGCCCCGAGCCAGCGCCCGGCAAGAGAGTGGTCCACGCAGCCAGAGTCTGTGGGTTGATGAGAAACACGCGTCCCTTCCTCGGGGGTCCGCGCTCAGGTTTCTCTCTTCGGACCTGTTCCCTTCATCCTCTCTGCATCCTGAGCCCCAGGAGTCACCAGGCAGAAGGTTTCCTGGACCAGCAGAGAGCAGGAGAGAGTCTCGGATCCGGCTGCAATCATCACCTTTGCCATGCTGCTCTGCCTCCAGCGCGCTTCCCGAGCCCACAGGGAGCTGTGCCCACGTGGGCCCTCTTCCCGGGCACCTGCAGACCCTTCCTGCCGAGGTCCCTGCCCCTGCCCACCCCGCTCCGCAGCTCTCAGCCCAACCAGGCCTGCCTTTCAACACTTTTTTGGCTTTTGTGATGGAGAAGAATCTTCACTTGGTAGATGGGGTCCCCTGCCCTTGGAACTGTTTTATAAGCCAGAGTCTAGTTGCCAAGGGGACAGATACAGGAGCAGAGGCTGGACAGCTGGGCTTGGGGGACAGGGAGGGCAGCCTGGACAGCAGCCAGTGGGGGCTACGAGCGGCTGCTCGGTCACCCGGCAAGGACACGCATGGCTGTGTGATGGCTCCGGCCCAGGCCCCGCTCCAGGGGGGTCAAGAGCAGTCCTGTGGGAGCATGGGGCTCAGGGCTTTTTAGGCCCCTGTGGGAGACCTGCCAGTCCCTCAGTGGGCTTCAGGAGGGCAGGGCTGTGAAACAGCTTGGACGGAACTGCGGGGGTGATCGGCAAGGAGGGGCATGCAGTCCGGGTGCCTGGGGCGGGGGAGCCCAGGGCCCCTCAAGCGGCCGCGTCCACCCAGGGAAGCGACGCCCGTGAGCCAGAAGGTGCCAGCTTCCTCGAGCGCCCTCATGTCCTTACTTCTGGGGCAAATGCTTCTTGAGGCCTCTGCTTCCTCGTGTGGAACAGAAAGGACTCACCTCCTCGCCTAGAGGGTTGCTTGAGAGCCAAGGGCGGCCACATACAAAGGCAAGTGCGGCAGGGACAGGCGCCAGGCTGCTGCTGTCCGCCAGCCCCTCAGAGCGGCTCCACCTGAGC
>SJXQ01009890.1:94959-105700 GCA_006408695.1 Aepyceros melampus
CAAACTTGAATAGCGGCCGTGGGCTGGTGCCGGGAGCCCCCCACCGCCTGCCGAGCTGGGCTGTCGGTCCGCGCCGGCCGGGTGGTCCCACCGCGAGCCCGCCTGCTCGGGACGCCCCGGCGGGGCCGCGGGGACGGTGGGGGTGGCGAGGATGCTCCGTCCAGCGGGACAGGAGGGCGTGTCGGGCCGGAGGCCGCGGAGCAGAGGTGGACGCGCGGCGAGACGCGGGTGCAGGGCCGGGGCCGTGCGGGCAGTGCAGGGAGAGATGGCAGCCCCCAGAAACACAGCGGCACGCCTCCCCGCCGCCCAAGCCCCTCCCGTTCCAAAGACTCGGCCTGTCTCCCTGCCCTCACGCTGTCTCCCTGCCCTCACGCTGTCTCCCTGCCCTCACCCTGTCTCCCTGCTCTCACCCTGTCTCTCTGCTCTCACCCTAATTTGACAGCTGGTGAAGATTCGGCGTGCTAAAATTTCTTAATGAAGTCAGATAGCTGCTTCCTAGGATTGAAGAGAGAATCCCCTGGGACCTGGCTGGGCAGGGGGGAGAGCAGGGAGTGGGGAGGGAGCCTGGGGGTTCCCAGTCTGAGCCCCACAGTGCTGACCCGGGTGCCTGCTCACAGCGCTGGGGCCACGGGCCCTTCCCGGCCCCTCCCCGGGCCTGGTCACAGCAGTGCCCCTTCTTATGGTTGAGACTCGATCAGGAAGGGGCAGGACCCGGCAGAGGGACCCCACGTGGGGGCCTGACTTAGTTTGACAGAAGCCACATCGCAGCTGTCCCCGTGCCAGCCTCTGCCCCCTGCCATCCTGGGGGAGCAGGACGTGCCCCCACTGCCACCGGTGCCCACTCAGGCCCACCCTCGCAGCCCCACGTGCCCAGAGTTTGGTGCATTAACAGCCCAGATTGTGCTGGGTGGGCACAGGAGTCGGCTCAGGTCTGGTGTCCTGGCCCCAGGACATCCCAGGGCCACGGGTGTCTCGGTTGACTGCGCTCTGCTGACCCACGGCTGGCACTCCCTCCCGGAGCCCCCCGCCTGCTTGAGACACGCAAGCTCGTCCTCACTTCTCCACGGACTTGGCAGCTGGAGGCAGCTGAGGACGTGTCCCAGGACCAGGTCCCCAGGGTGGTTAGAAAGGGGGCAAAAACTGTAGCGGCCACCAAGACACCCCACCCCAGACTTCAGCCTCCCTCTCACGGGGGGGGGGGGCGGTGTGGAGCGGGATGCCCTGCCACCGAGTCGCCTTGTGGCACGGGGCATCCTGGTGGGCTGCACTCCTCACCGCCTCAGCTGGGAGCCGGCTTTGAGACCTTGGCCATTCTCAGCCAGCGAGGTGGGGTTCTGTGGCTTGCGGTTGGGGAAGGGAGTGCAGGGGGAGGTTGCCTGAACTGTTCACGTTTGACCTGAGGACTCCAACCCGGGCTCCAAACCTCAGCTCCCTCATCTGGAATGGGGCCGGGGTGTGACATGAAGCAAGGACATAGGTGTTGTGTTGGCTCACTGGGGACGGCCAAGGCCGGTCGACTCTGCTTCCTCCAGGCCCCACCTGACTCTTGGACCCTGGGCTTCAGAGGTCGGGACCCCTCGTGCCGTCCTCAGAGCTGGGGGCAAGGGTGTGAGTCATTGTATCAGAGACGCTCACAGATTGGGCTCAGGTTCCCAGAAAGCACGTGGGACATAGGAACCCAGTTTTTACCCAGGCCCACCTCGGGGGAGCTGACGCTTCTGCTCAGGCTTCCAGCCCTAGCTGCCCTGGGCCTGCCCCGCACAGCCTCCTGGCTCATTCCTGGGTGGTCAGTGGGCACACACCTGCTCCTTCCGTCTGGGTTTTGGGTCAGTCTTCCTCCCTGGCAGAATCAGGAACAGCTACTTGTGACCTCAGGGACACCAGGAAAACCCACCAGATAGCATCCTGTTGCCCTAAACCTAGCTGTCTGCTGCCTAATATTACACCATTAGAGACTCATTCCTTTGCCTACGTGTGGCTTTGTACCCAGTTAAGTCAGCTACTAAACTTAGGCATAGGCGACTTGTTTAAAGGCTTTCAGGACCTGGGGGGAGATGGAGAAGGGAGGAACGAGAACGTGCTGTGCTGGCCGGCCTCTGAGCTCCGCGGAGAAATAGCCCCTTGTTAATGTCAGAAGATGTGTATAAGAGACAGGTCTTCCTCCCTGGCAGAATCAGGAACAGCTACTTGTGACCTCAGGGACACCAGGAAAACCCACCAGATAGCATCCTGTTGCCCTAAACCTAGCTGTCTGCTGCCTAATATTACACCATTAGAGACTCATTCCTTTGCCTACGTGTGGCTTTGTACCCAGTTAAGTCAGCTACTAAACTTAGGCATAGGCGACTTGTTTAAAGGCTTTCAGGACCTGGGGGGAGATGGAGAAGGGAGGAACGAGAACGTGCTGTGCTGGCCGGCCTCTGAGCTCCGCGGAGAGAGGCGCGGCTGCGAGCTCCCAGGAGAAGGAAGGGTTTGGGGAGTCGGTGTGGGGGAAGTCAGGCAGGGAAATCTGTGACCCTCAGTGGGAATTCTCAGCGGCAGTGTGGGGCAGGCGGTCTGCTGAACAGGAACGAGCAGACAGAAGCTTCCAGTCCCGGGGGCGGGCAGGGCCGGCGGCCTGCCCCGCGCCATCCGGCGACTGTGGGTGTGCCGGCTCGGCTGCGGGAGGCGCTCTTAGCTCCGGGGGAGCCTGGCGCGCCGCGCTGCCGGCCGTTCAACCCGCCGCGTTACTGTCGGGTCAGCAGATGATGGGCTGTGCAGGCGGGGCTGCGGGGACGCTCCATGCGGGGCCCTCCTGGGAAAGAGCAGGGGCGTCGTGCTTCACGCAGACGCCTGAGTCTGGGGGCAGCAGGGTTGGCTGGGGTCGCCTTGCAGCTCGTGGAGGTGGCCCCTGCCCGGCCAGGCACGCGGTCCTGGGTCTTCCCACGTGAGGGCCAGTGCTGGGGGGACGTGGGGGTGAGCACTGACCGTCCCTGTTGAGGGGGCCCCCCAGCAGGCCCGCTGCGGGAGGGGCAGGCCGATGTCACTTGGGCTCCCGGGGCCTGAGCCGTGGACCGGGCCTGCCTGCCGGTGGCGCGGCGGTGACCGTCTGCCGCTCGTCCGGGTGCTGCTGAGGGCAGGGCTCAGGCCGGGGCTCAGAGGTCGTGGGTCCCCGGGACGACCTGTTGCCATGAAGCCCCAAAGCACAGCCATCCTTAAAGACTGTTCTCAACCGTGTGTGCATGCTAAATTTATCCAGTCCTGTCTGACTCTGCGGTCCCACAGATGGTAGCCCGCCAGGCTCCTCTTTCCGTGGGGTTTCCCAGGCAAGATACCGGAGTGGGCTGCCGTCTCCTCCTCCAGGGGATCTTCCCGACCCAGGGATGGAACCCTCCTCTGTTACTCTCCTGCCTTGACAGGCCGGTTCTTCGCCCCTAGCCCCCCGGAAGCCCGTTCTCCAGCATGGCTGCTCTTAAGGAATAGCGGTGGTGATAGTGGCCACAGGCGCTCTCTGTCCTTTGTCCGGCGTGGAGCACCTACTGGGTACAGGCTGCTCCTGTGAGTAGTGGGCACACAGCGGAGGCGCTGCTGGCCTCGGGGGCAGATTATCTTTGGGGGCGGGGTCCTGTGCTCGGGGGTGTTTAGTAGCAACCCTGGCCTCTCCGAGTGGGGAGACACCCCTCCCGCTTTGTGGCACCCAAACGTGTGCCCCCGGAGGCCAGCGTTGCCCACTGCCGACCCCACTGGGCCCTGACTGTGAAGAAAGGACTTTCATCCTGTTCCCTTAGAAGCAAGCTTTCTTTAGAGGGAGACACGCCACATGTGCTAAAGAAAGAACACGCCAGCAGGCTGTGTGCTGGAGAGGAGGGCACACGGCGTGGGGGGTGCTGGTCAGGGTTGGGGGGTGCCATTTCCCAGAGGGGCTCAGAGAAGGCCTCCTGGTGACGGGCCCTGGGCGAGGCGGGAAGAAAGAGTCCAGGAGGAGGGGGCGTGGGGCGGGAGCAGTCAGGCAGGCTCCCCCGGGGGCCCCGGGCTCCGTCTCTGAGTGTAAGGCCAGGAGTGCTCCCGGCCGCCGAAGCAGACGCCAGCCTGGCCTCCGCCCTCAGGTGAGCGGTGTCTCCTCCCCTCCTTCCAAAGCCCAGAGGTGAAGCTGGGTGCAGAGAACCCCTGGGACGTGCACTCGAGCGTCCACACTCTGCTGTCTCAGACCGAGAAAACGTGGCCTCGGCAGCCGCACAGAAGTGGGCCCAGGCCCAGCTCAGCCTCGGGCCGGCCCGGAGCCCCGGGCCTGGCTCTGCGGGCGGGGGTGTCATCCTTGGTCTCCTGCGCCCCTGGGAAGACGGGGTTGGGGGACAGGAGGGGCAGGCTGCACCCTCAGGTCTTGCCTGCCACGGGCTCCTGGTCCAGATTCGAGCATCTGTTTGCTGGGCAGCAGCCCTGCCATCTGGAGAAGTCAGAGCAAGGTCTCCAGAGGTCGAGGGAAGTCAAGCCTCCCTCTACCCCCCTTGCTGAGAGCTGGGGAGGGGTCCCCCTTTCTGTGTCACAGACCCCCGGGCCAGGCACTGGGCTCCTCAGTTGGTGCCCACCGGGCTCCTCCTCCCAGCCAGCCAGCTGGAAGCTCCCCCACAACGCGTAGCCCACCGAGGGTGGGGCAGCCCCCACAGGCTCCACGCCGCGGCCCCCAAGACCGCGTTAGAGAATCTCACCACTCTGCAAGTGACTCGCAGCAGAAATACGTTCCTATTAATGCCTGGAAAAGTGGGTTTAAAACTTAGCCGAGAGTTAAGACTCACTGGTCCGCACAGGACGCAGAGGACCTCCCTGGGAGCACTGTGCTCACCCCTCACCCCCACTCCCACCACGCACGGGGGTGTCTCCCCCGGGGCCGGAATGCCGGATGAGAGACCCTGGCGGGGACGTCTCTGGACCATCGTGCGCAGGGCTGTCAAGGGTGTGAGGCCCTCTCAGGAGGCCCCTTGCGGAGGGCTGCGATCTGGGGCTTCAGGGTCCCCGCGGCCTGTGGTTTCCAGGGATGACTTGCCGGGCAGGCAGGCCTCAGCTCTCCTTGCTGGATCTTTAATCTGCCTGTCATCTATCGTCTGTCTGTAACCTGTAATCTATCATCTATCGATCGATCTGTCTGTCACCTATCACGGATCAGTCATCTGTCATCTGTCACCTGTCATCTATTTATCTGTCATTTGCGTCTCATCTATCATCCACCTTTTATCTGCACCAGGTCTGAGCTCTGGCACGAGGGACAGGCTGGCGGACAGACTCTCGAGATGGGGTGTGAAGACACGTGGGTTCTTGGCTCCCTGACCAGCAATCACACCCCATCCCCTGCATTGCCAGGCAGACTCTTGACTGCTGGGGAAGTCCCATCACTGCTGGAATCTTTATCCACTGGAAGAAGCTGCCCAATGGGTGGACGGCACCTTCTGTGCCTGCCTGGCTGCCTGAGGCAGGAGGGCCGTGGGGAGCAGCCCTCGAGTCTTCCGGGTGGGGCAGGGGCCACAGCAGGAGCGCCCCGGCCTGGGGGTGGCACTGGAGCCCAGGGCTGAGCCTAGTCCTCTCACTGTGGGCCCAGGCCGGTTCCCACTCCTCTCCAGGCCCCCCTCCTCCCTGAAGCTCAGGGCAGGAGGGAGGGTTCCTTTCCCCGCATGTTCCGGGACCCCTGCGGTGCTTCAGGGGAGATCCCAGCCCCCGCCTCATGCAGCCCCGAGGGCCCCTGGGTATGGAGCTCAGGTCTGAGCAGAAGGAGGTGTGGAGAGAGGAGAGAGCGGAGGCCAGGAGAGGGTGCGCCTGGGGGCGCCCAGGTCCCCTCCACCCCCCACCCCACTCCAGACGGGCTTACCAGCAATCTGCAGCGGGCATCCTTAAAATGTGAAAATAATAGGGGGGCAGGTAGTGGCCCTCCCAGGAAGCTCAGTGGTAAGGAATCCGCCTGCAATCCAGGAGACATGAGTTCCCTGGGTCGGGAAGATCCCCTGGAGAAGGAAATGGCAACCCACTCCAGTATCCCTGCCTGGACTGTCCCACGGACAGAGGAGCCTGGCGGGCTGCAGTCCACGGGGTCACAAAGAGTCTGACACGACTGAAGTGACAGCGTGCACGGGGGATGGGGGTGTGCGTGTGGCCTTGGGAGGTTTACACTTGGCCTCCAGTGCTCACTGCCCAGAAACCTTGACCAAATGACTTGCTCTCTCAGATTTCCTCGTTGGTAAAATGATGTGATAATAACAGCATTACTGGCAGGGTTTGGGGGGGAGTGGTGAGTGGGGTTTTTTTTAATAATTTTTTTGTCTGCAAACGCGTTTGACAGCTGAGAGGCCTGGGGGTTGGAGAGGCTGCGCCTTCGCTCGTGGTCGCCCAGCTAATGAGCAGCAGATGGAGATCTGAGCCCAGGTTTCTCGGGGCAAAGCCTGGGAACTCCTTCTGCTCAGAGCAGCTCAGGCAGAAGTGGCAGTGGAGTAGGGGGACCACGGCCCGTCCTGGGGTTCAGGATGTCTGGTTTCACCAGGGCCCAGACAGGGGAGCAGAGGAGGTAGGCTCCAGCTGTTGCAGCCTCCACCCTCAGGGCCTGCGGGCAGGGGCCCAGGAGCAGGTCGGATCCCACGTGTCAGTTGCGTCGGGGGCGGCTGAGGCTGGACATTTCCAAAGGACAGTGGCACAGCTCTGTGGATCTGGTTCAGACCTGCTGCTGGTTAAACTATTACTTAAGTACCCCCAGCAGTCTTGGAGGCTTCCCTGGTGGCTCAGACGGTAAAGAATCCGCCTGCAATGCAGGAGACTTGGGTTTGATCCCTGCGTTGGGAAGATCCCCTGGAGAAGGGAAAGGCACCCCACTCAGTAGTCTTGCCTGGAGAGACAGAGGACAGAGGAGCCTGGCAGGCTGCAGTCCACAGGGTCACAACGAGTTGGACACAACTGAGAGACTGGCACGCTTCCAGCAGCCGTGGGCCGTGGGCTTTATCATGCCCATTTCACAGATAAGGACGCAGAGGCCTGGAGGTGTGAAGTAACTCCCCTGAAACCACGAGGCTGACAGGGGGCCCAGCAAGGGCGGAACCCTGGTCCCCCCAGTGCTCAAGGGCGTTCCAGGCCCCTGGTGTCAGGACCTGGGCAGGAGCGGCAGTGAGCAGGGAGGGAAGAGGCTTGGAGGACGGGGACACGCGGTTCAAGAGCTACGCTTTGGAAGGCGCCACTGCGGTCTTCCCGCCCCTCGCTGTTTGCTGTTTTAATTTCTTACTGTTGAAGTAGCTCCTGTTTCCAGAGGGACATCTGGGAAATGAGAGCCAGGGTTCGTTATCCAGAAGCAGACTCTGAGCTGTGGGAGCAGCCCTCGTGTGGCTCAGGGAAGCCGCTGCCGCTGGGCGTCGTCACCCAGATCGGGAGGGGTCCCCGCGTCCCCAGAGCCCACGCCCAGGTTCCCAGCCCCTCAGGGACGGGGGGCAGGCCCTCCCGCCATGGAGCCCGGCTTCCGTGAGCCCTTCTTGGAAGGGACGCCCTGAAGGCCCAAGGCTGCCGGCTCAGGGCAGAGGGCGTGGGGCAGCTCTTGCCCGGACAGGAGCCGGCAGCCAGCCTGGCCTGAGCAGGGCCAGAGGTGGAGCCGCTCCTGGCAGGGCTTCCAGCCAAGCCGCAGCAGCTGTCCCTGCGTGCTCGTGCCTGCAGCTCACGGGGGCCAGCGGGGCGGGTGAGGTCTGGGCCTGGGGAGAGAGCTCGGCTCTGGAGGGGCAGCGCACGCGGGTCCCGAGAGGGCGGGCCAGGCCCCTCGGGAGCGCAGGCCCCTCGGGAGCGCAGGCCCCTGGGCACTTATCCCGTTAGGAGCAGGCAGCCCCCGGGATGGTAGCACATGTAATCAGAACTGACGCCGACCAGGCTGCGCTGCGTGGCGAGCCCATTTTGCAGACCAGACGGCGGGCTCGGCCGCTCAGGGCTGTATCCCAGGCTCCTCACCACCTCGTCCCCAGAGCGGGCTGTGGGGGCGGGAGCCTGACTGCTGTGTGACCTCGTCGTCTTCCTTCTTTGAGCCTCAGTTTCCTCAATTCTAACACGAAGGGGCAAGTGGTTCCCCCGTCGGGCGGTGCACTGATAAAATTAAGAGGCAGATGAGGGTGGTGTAGACGCCGACCCGCAGCACACAGAGCTCCAGACGCGGTGGGCACGCTGCTGTGAACGTTCTCTGAGGCGTGTCCCTCGAGGCGGAATTGCTGGGTCTTCTGGGGATTCCAAGCTCCCCAAGTGGCTCCATGGCAAAGAACCCGCCTGCCCGTGCAGGAGACGTAAGAGAGTGAGGACTGACCCCTGGGTCGGGAAGATCCCCTGAGAAGGGCCTGGCGGTCGGCGCCAGCTTCTGCCTAGATTAGCCCGTGGAAGGAGGAGCGCGGCGGGCTGCCGTCCTGGGGTCGCACGGCGCAGGACACGACGTTTATTTAACTGCTGAGGCGTCACCACACAGCTTTCCCAGCGGCTGCACCACGCTCCACTCCCCCCAGCAACGTGCGAGTGTTCCGATTTCCCGGCGTTTCCTTCAATGCTTATTTTCCCCAAAACTCTTTGAACGGTGGCACCTGTAGCTCACAGTCACAGGGGCTCAGGCTGTGAGGCGATTTGTCCAGGGCCTCCAGCTGCGTGGTCACAGAGCTCCAGACGCGGTGGGCGTGCTGCTGTGGGCTCCCCGGAGCTCACTCAGGGGCTCAGGAACCTGCCTGCGTTCTGGGTCCCGACTCTGCACCCACACCCACTGCTCAGCATGGCTTGTCCTCCGAACAGGAGCCCGCCGACTGGTGCCGGCAGGCGTGGGCGGAGAGTGCTGGCTGCCAAAGGTGCACCTCCCCAGGGGAGACAGAGACAGACACCACTGCTCACTGCTGGGAAGCTTGTGACATCTGGTGTAAATCTCACTTGGTCTCAAAATAGGTGGCTGCTCCCTGAGGTGCGAACCTCACTCACCTCTTTGTCCCAGAGGCCCTGGGCGCCCAGGCCAGCCTCACTCACTCTGCAGAAGGAGCCTGGCCGGTCTGCGGGGCTGGTGGATGCCCAGCGCCGTGTCCAGCACCAGCTGCCTCCTTCCGGGCCGCAGGGCGTGTCTGGGACGGACCTGGAGATGGCTGCCCCCACCTCTTTGCTGGAGGAGAGGCCTCCTGGAGAAGGCGGGCAGGATTGCTTTGTGTGTGGAAACGTCTTTTTTTTTTAACCTTCTGCATCAGGACAACCTAACCCCGCTCCCAGCCACGCTGAACTCCCCCTCCACCCTGGACCAGGCCTTGCAGTGTCTGTGTGTGTGCCTGCTCAATCCTGCCCGACTCTGCGACCCCACGGACTGTAACCCGCCAGGCTCCCCTGTCAAGGAGTTCCCAGCAAGAGTGCTGGAGCAGGCTGCCATTTCCTTCTCCAGGGGGTCTTCCTGACCCAGGGGTCACATGCTAGTCCCCCTCCTTGCAGGCAGGCTTTTTGCCGTGGTGCCGCCGGGAGGCCTGCAGTGCCTGTGGCTGTGATCTTGGCCTTTCTCCTAGACCTACCCTGGCAGCCTGGCCCCCAGGACACGACTGCAGTCTGGGGGGTTGCGTGGGACTGCCGTCAGCCTCGTGGTCTCAGAGCCGAGCGCGGAGGCCACCCCTCTCTCGGTCTGCGCCACTTCAGCTCTGTCATATGTCCCCTCTGAGCCGAACGTCAGGGCCGCCCGGAGTCTTTGTGGGACCCAGCCAGACTGTCCTGTTGAGAAGCACCTGGAACATCGGCTTCAGCCGAAATGCACGCAGGGAAACCAAGGTCCAGAGAGGTGAAGCGATGAGCCTGGGGTCACGCAGCTGTGATGGAGCTGGAGTCTGAACCCCGAACAGATGTGAGTCAAGAACGCTTGGCTTTGGGGACCAAGCCAGGCTGCGAACCTGCAGGGGAACGGTCCTTCCACACCTGCTTCCTGTGCTCTGGGGCATCACTGCCCCCAAGGGTGTAAAGAAGAGGGCCCCCAGCTGGTGGCCCTGGACTCAGTCCACTGAGGCTGGGGGCTGGCCCGGCACCCACCCCTGAGCCCCAGCGGGGGCCACCATCACAGGCACAGGGAGCCCCGCTCTTCCACACGCTCAGTCACTGCCCTGAAGGCTTCCCATGGGACGTTGCTCCAGACCTCGAGGCACCCCCATGCCCCCCCCACCCCCTCGGAAACTTCCAGAAGCTTGGGCGGGGCAGCGGCTGCCACGTGCCAGGAGCTGGTGTGGCCCCACCCACACTGCTATATTTCATTACTGTAGGGTCTGTACCAAGAGGTGTCACCGCAGACCCAGCTGAGAAGGTGGAGGGCCTGGGGCGTCAGCGGAGAGTCCAGGTGGGAGCACAGCCTTGGCAAAACAGCTGCTGCCAAGCTGGGGGCAGCAGAGAGCCGAGCCCAGAGCTTGTCTTCACAAGCAGCTCGGGGCCGGGCCAGGTGTGGGGGCCCCTGCGTGGGCGCCCTGTGGTCCACAGGCACGACTGTCCCCGCCGACCAGCTCTGCAGTTCAGACCAAAGTGTTACTGGCTGACGATGCTGTTTGCACCGCTTGGATGCCAGCTCATCTGAGCCCAGGGTGGGCGCCTTTGTGTCTGCAGGAGTGATGGGTCTGGGGCCCTGTTTGTGCTTTTCTGGTCCTCTTCCCTCATATGTGCAGCCAGCTGGTGGCCCGCATTCAGACCCCACTGAGCAGGCCCCGCGCTCATCGGAGAGGAGCCAGGACATGCGTGTCAGACACAGGGGCACCCGTGGGCCTTTACTGAGGACCCG
>SJXQ01009890.1:153337-173104 GCA_006408695.1 Aepyceros melampus
CCCCACCCCGCCTGTCACTCGCCTCCCCACCCCCGGCACCTGCCTCCTCGCCGGTCAGCCACGCGAACTCTGCCTTCAAGAAGCACAATGCCTTCAGGGGTGGGCAAACCTGTGCTGGGACCAAGCCCAGGTTCTGGAGCCACAGACCTGAGTGGGTTTCAGCCTCTGCCATTTCCTGGTCAGGGGACTTCCGTGGCCTCAGTCTTCTCCTCTGCGAGATGGGTTGCTGAGGATGCTGGTCTCCCAGGGCTGGGGCCAGGCCCCAGGGTGCCAGGCAGTGTGATCTCCATCTTACAGTTGAGAACCCCAAAGCTCACGGGGGTGAAGTGACCTGCCCACAGTCAGCATGCAGGGAGCTAGGACGCCTGGTCCAGTCCTCGCAATCTCACGTCAAGCCGTCCTCCAACCTGATGGGGATCCACAGCGGCCCCCGCAATAGCCCAGGGTCTCAGATCCCCCCTCTGACATGGGACAGCCGAGCCCCCGCCCCCCAGGGCGGACCGCACATCCTGACAGAGAGTTCTGTGTCCAGGAAGCCTGTTCCGATCAGCACTAGGCTCTGACGGTGGGGCCCACCACCAGCCTCGGGAGGTTCTGGTGGGACCCCGGGGGGCGGCCTCAGCAGAGGGGTGAGGTGGGCTGGTCCCCGGCGAGCTCGGCAGGGGGGTGAGGTGGGCTGGTCCCCCCCACCCCCGGCCAGCTCAGCAGCGGGGTGAGGTGGGCTGGTCCCCAGCCAGCTCAGCAGGGGGGTGAGGTGGGCTGGTCCCCGGCCAGCAGCCTTTCTTCGCCGCCCGCCAGAGTTTTATGATCTGGCTGGATGAGCGGGTTCCAGACAGTACAGCCGGTTCCTGGAGATTTCCTTTGAACATCATTGTGTGCACTTGACACTTCAGTGCTTGCTGTGGAATCAGGAAGGGTCCGGTCTCTCACACGGCCCGAGACCCAGGCCCTCAGTCCTCCCAGCACCAGGGTCTTCTCCTATGAGTCGGCTCTTCTCATCAAGTGACCAAAGTACCAGAACTCAGCTTCAGTCCTTCCAATGAATGTTCAGGGTTCCTTTAGGATTAACTGGTTGGATTTCCTTGCTGTCCAAGGGACTCTCAAGAATCTTCTCTTGAGTTGAGGTTGCTTTTTTCCCACAACCCACTCCTCCCCAGGCGTGGTGCTAAGCTGCCTTTTCTTCCAAAGCTTTTCATCTTGCTTGGTGACACTACTAACTCAAGGCCTGTTCCCAGCCCCTTTCTTTCTTACATGTCTCCATTACTGGTGCCAGAAATTTAAAAACTCACTTTCCCAGTTTTCTTCAAGCTAAGGATGGACATTGACTTATAGGTGGAATCTTCTGAAAGCTTTGTTTTTCTTGATTTAAGGGAACAGACATGGCTATGACCACCTCTTTCCTCTTCTTCCTGCCATGAAAATGTTGGGAGCCACAGCAGCCATCTTGCAACCATGAGGTTAACAAGCAAATACACTGAGGATGGGGGAGCAAAAAGAAAGAAAGATCCTAGGTCTTTAATGACACTCTTAAGATGTTAAACCAGCCCTAGATGGCTTACCTCCAGACCTATCAGGATGTGGGACATTTAAAAATGCTTTTTATTGTTTAAGTCACTGTTAGGGTTCTACATCTCGCTGCTGAAAGTGTCCCCGAAACAGATGAGGACAGCCTCTACTGTCCAGTTTCCCAGGCCAGGGTCCCAGGAGTGAAATTCGCCCACTGCCTCCCCCTCCACGTCTCACAAGACACCTGGGGATCTCACCTCCTCCATGTCTCTCCCTGTCCCATGCTCAACTGCTGACTTCGCAGGTCAGAATCTCACGCTGCCTGTCTCCTCTCCAGAGACTCACCCCACGGCAGCCAGAGGGGCTGTCCTAAAACGCAGACCCTGCATATAGACTAGTGTCCCTTTTTGGCTTCAGAACTTGTCCTGGCTCCCCCTGCCTCCAGAATAAAACCTAAACTGCTTAGCAAGGCGAACACAGCCCTCCCGACGGGGCTCACAAAGTCAGCCATCCCTCACCTTGAGCTTCTTTTAGCATTCCTGAAAGTCACTGTCGGGCCACGCACCCCAGGCTTGGCCCCCTCCTTCACCCTGGCCCCAGCCCAGAGGCCAGCCCAGACTCGGGTGGGTCCCTCACGCCCTCCGCTGGGCCTGCTTCTGTGGCTGGTCACACCATTCTCTCTATTGCTTTTTTATCGACTTGCTTGTTTCTTCCTCCCTTACCAGACAGTCAGCTCCTTGGCAGCAGGGCTGCATGCATTGTTCATCCTGTACCCCGGTGCCTGACACACTGCAGGGCCGTGATAAATGTGCGTGGAGTAAGGGAGTGAATGAGTGAGTGAATGAATGGGGCCAGGCATTCAGGAACCCGAGGAGCCGGCTGCTGGGAGGAGCTGACGTCTGGGGTTTTTGCAGGGAGGAAAGAACAGCAATGACCTCAGACTTTGAAAACCTGCTAAATAACCCGGCTTCCTGGAACCCTGCCCGGCTGCTCTGGGGAGCGGAACACCCTTCCACGTGCATACAGAGCTGGGTCCTTCCTCCCAAAATAAACAGTCTGAAGACACCTGCCACTGGGGAGCCATCTTGTCTGGGAATGCTGGAGGGGGTGGCCCCCAGTTCAGAGTCCCGTCTGAAGTCTCTCCGAGGCATCCCATCTGCTTTCTTTCTTTGGGAGGGGAGGACGTCGCAGGGGCTCCCAGGTTGACACACCTGCCTCCCATGGGGAAGAGCGATGGGGCGAGGGCCGGGGGTGCTCTCGGTGACACAAGGCGCCGTCTGTCCCGCTGGTGAACACAGGGTGGTTGTGTGGGTTATGCTGCCCACCTGTGACATAGCTGCACAGCTCTCAAGGCTCCCACAGTGTAAAGAAGGTGAGACAGAGAATTATGAGACCTGGAAAAATGCAAATTGGAATCAATTAGCTCTCTCATAGAACATTAACTGTCCTAGCCCTGGCGTGTGTGTGTGTGTGTGAGACAGAATGTGTGTGAGAATGTGCATGAGTGTGTATGTGAGTGTGCGAGAGTGTGTGCATGAGCATGTGGGTGTGAGTTGGGTGGAATGTGTGTGCATGTGCATATAAGTGTGTGTATGTAAGCGTGTGAGTGCATGTTCACGTGTGTATGCACACGCATTTGTGAGTGTGGGTCAGTGTGTGTGCATGTGTGTATGAGTGTGTGTGTGCATGAGCATGTGTGTGTGTGAGCCTGTGCGTGAGTGTGTGTGTGAGTGTATGTGTGAGTGTGTGCATGCATCAGCATGTGTGTGTGCATTTGTGTGTGCATTTGAGCATGTGTGTGTGTGTGAGAGTATGTGTATGAGTGTGTAAGTGTGTGCACATTCATGTGTGTGCACATTCGTGTGTGTGCACACGCCTGTGTCAGTGTGTGTGCACGGGTTTGTGTATATGAGAGTGTGTGTGCATGTGTATGCATGAGTGTGTGAGTTGTGAGAGTATGTGTGCACGAGCCTGTGTATGCATGAGTGTGTGTGTGTGTACATGAGCATGTGTGTGTGTATGGGTATGTGAGTGTGTGTGAGTATGTGTGTGTTTGTGTGAGTGTGTGTGTATGTGTGGTTTGTGTTGGGGGGATCTGCTTTCTTACAAGTGGCCATCTCTCCACCTAAACAGCCCCTAGGCAGCTCACTGCTTCCTCCTGGGTCCGCACTTCCCTGGGGAGGGGCAGGCCACACCACATGGAGGGCGTGGGAGGAATTCCAGCCACGCCCCGCAAGCCCAGCATGGCCTCTGTGGGAGCATGGGGGGGGGAGGGGCTGGAGTCCTTCCAGCTGCAGCCGCAGAGTCAATGCAATTTTAGGTTTCATTCAGGAAGCCGTAGTTCCTGAGCTGATGTCTTCAATCAAATAGACGCCAGCGGCCGTGGAGGCCACACCAGCTTCCCGGGCACCAGGCACAGGGACCATGAGTCACACAAGTTGAGGGTGCTGCCCGCTCGGCTCAGCAGTGGGTCCTGAGAGCCGGGGCTGGGCACGGCGGCGGACACGGTGCGTGTCCTGGCACCGGGCGGGACTGGGACGGGTCGGGGAGGTGAGTGACTGCCGTCCGCTGCTGTTTCCTTCCAGCTCTGTTTACGGAGACCTCTGTCAAGGCTGCCCCGACCCCGTCCAGCTCAGGTCTCTGCCAACCTCCCTCGAGGCCCCTGCCTGGCCCGAGCCAGCTCCCTCTCCTGCCTAGACACCAAGCCTCCCGCTTGGGGTCTCCTGACACCCGCTGCTCTCTGCTCCATGCTGATGCTAGTCTCTGGAAGGTTTGTGCATGTCACTCACCTTCTAGCTCCTGTATTCCCTCAATGACATCCCACCCTTTCAAGAAAAGATGCCAAATCCTTTGCGACCCAGCTCTTGAATCCATGCCAGCCTTGGCCCCTGCCCCTCCTGCCAGCCTGACCCCCAAACCCCTAGACACTCCCCCTCCCACAGGTGGGCCTGTGTGCCCGGCCCAGAGGGCTCTCCCGCGCTCTTCTCATCATCTGGGGACTTCATACAAGTGTCCGCAGCCTCCGACACCTCCACCCAGCCTGGAAGCCCTCAGCCTGTCTTGCCTGTCGCAGCTCCTGGAGGTGAATTCCCCTCACCCATCTGTTGCCTGGCTCCCCTCCTGGCCGGGAGCTTCCTAAAGGCAAACTGGGTGGGAGACGGTGTGGGCCGGGTGGACAGGGGAGGAGGCTCCAGCACGGGAGTGACACCGACGCGCTCACCCACATTTTGCCATTTGGTTCGGCAACTACATGATTTGGAAGTGGGTCTGGTTGGGAGATGACCCAGCTCTGAAGGCAACAGGAAACATCACTCCTGCAAGTGCTGGCTTCCCAAAGTGGCCACCCCAAACTGCAGAATTACTTCTTCTCTCACCAGAGCAAGCCTGCCCTGGGGCCTGTCTAAGGGGGGCCCTTGGGGGCCAGGGTGGTAGAGGGTTGGGATGGTGGCCAGAGGCACCGAGGGGAGAGGCTGGCTCAGGAACTGACAGAGACCTGGGTGTGAATCCAGACTCTGCCACTAGCAAGGTGCCTGTAAGTGGAAAACCACGTAGCCCTTTGAGCCTCAAGCTTCGGTGCAAAACTGGGGCAACGCGGCTGTGGGGGCTGAGGGATGTAAGAGGTCGCGAGTACAGAGCCCCTGCTGTGACGGTCCCTAGGCGGTGGGGGGGGGTTGATCATACGGTGTGGTCACCTCGGCAACCCAGGGACTGGACAAGCTGGAAAAGGAGCAATAAGACAGGAGCCTGCTGGCAGAGCCACGGGGAGCAGGGGCCGAGGGTCTCCAGGTGCAGTCGCTGCTGCTGCTGCTGCTGCTGCTGAGTCGCTCAGTCGTGTCCGACTCTGTGCGACCCCAGAGACGGCAGCCCACCAAGCTCCCTGGTCCCTGGGATTCTCCAGGCAAGAACACTGGAGTGGTTTGCCATTTCCTTCTCCAGTGCAGGAAAGTGAAAAGTGAAAGTGAGGTCTGTCAGTCGTGTCCGACTCTTTGCAACCCCATGGACTGCAGCCCACCAGGCTCCTCCATCCATGGGATTTCCTAGGCAAGAGGACTGGAGTGGGGTGCCATTGCCTTCCCCAAGGCTCAGTCACAGGAGGAGGGAATTCTGGCTCCTTCTCGAAGCCCCCCCCCATGACCCCCAGGGCTTCGGCCACAGACAAGAAACAGTCTGCACTTGACCCCAGCCTCCCAGGTCCTCTGCTGATCTCCCCCTTGCCCTTCTGGCTGCCACGTGGGACCAGAGCCTAGCCCACCCCCCAGGCAGTTGGGGCTGCCACCTGCCCAGCCCGCAGAGGACAGAGTCCGGCCCCCAGCAGTCCCCAGCCCAGGGGCGTGCCCCCCGCAGAGCCAGTGCAGCCTGACATGGGCCGAGGCAGCCCTCCACAGGGACCGCTGTGTCAGCAGCAGACGAACGGAATGCCTCTCTTCATTCTGGCTGGCATCCATTCCAGCGTTCATCCATGCTTTTTCATATTAGAAAATAATGGTAATTATGCCCTAAATAATCAATTGTTACACTTTACATTTAATTTATGGAGGGCTGGCAGGCCCGGCTGAGCCTGTAACCATGGCTCCATCTCCACTGCCTTCCCTCCTCAGGGCCGTCGAGTTGAGGACGGTGTCGGGAGAGAGGGGAGTGGGCCACCTGAGGGGCTCCAGGACTCACCCGAGATGGGTCAGCTACCCAGGCCAGCTAGGAAGAACGAGGGAGGCAGGGGCCTCGCTCAGCCTACCCACCTCCGAGCCGGGCTGCCCCGCTGGGCCCAGCACCCTGACAAGCTTCGTTTTTGATCCTCTGTCTCTGATTTTGACTCACTTTGCTTCTGCCTGATTTTTCTGATTGGGTTCATCAAAACTCGTCCATTTCCCACTCAAAACTTTCCCAGACTCCCTTGCAGCTCCCGGGAAGAGACTCAAGCCTCTGTGCCAAGGTCACGAGGCTGTGGCTACTGGGCCAGCTGCGTGTGTCCGGGGCCTCCCCAGCCCCCACCCTGCTGGCTCCTCCCCTCCCAGGTTCGGGCTGCCAACCTCTCTCCCACCAACCAGTCCTTCCATCCACACCCCAGGGGCCTGGCTGCCCCCTCTGGACTGTGACTGGTGGGGGACACGCCTCCTCAGCCCCCAGAACCCGGTGCTGGTCTGGGCCTTAGCACATCTTGGGGCTGCTGTAAACAGACCACCATCTAAGGCTTGAAACAGCATGGATTTCCTGTCTTACAGTTGTGGGGGCTCCCTGGGCTAGAGTTGAGGTGTGGGTAGGGCCGTGGTCCTCTCCAGACACCCTGGACGGGCACCGCTCCTCACCCTGGCCAGCTTCTGGAGTCAGCCCCTCCGTGCTCACACCCGTTCCTTCATCTTCAGAGTCAGCGGCAGTCCGGCCTCCATAGCACATCGCTCTGACCTCCTCTCTGCCTCCCTCTTATGCTTTCAAGAATGCTTGTGATTCCACTGGTGTCCCCCCAACAATCCAAGATCACTCCCTGTGTGACGGTGTCTGAGGAGCAAACTTAATGCCACCTGCAGCCTTAACCCCCTCACGTGGTGAGGTGTGCACTTACAGTTCCAGAGGTGAGGACATGGGCTTTCCCTTCATGTGGAAACGTGTGCGTTTACTCATAGCTTGCAGAGACGAGGACGTGGGCTCCTCTGGGAGCCTCCCACAGAGGGACTTCGACAAATGCACGTCAAGCAAAGACGAAGAGGGAAATGAACCTACAAGCTTCCTGGACCACCACCCACCGGCAGACGGAGCGCGAGCACGCTCCGGGCCTGTTTGTCACTGAAAAGTGCTTCTTTGGACTCACGTGTTCAGCAGATGATCTGCTCAGAGGAGACCGCCGAGGCCGCTGCCCACTCACAGGGGCTGCAGCGCCCCAGCGTCGGCGCCCCGCAGCCCGCGGGCGCACCTGCCCGCCTGCCTCGGCCCTGCCGCCCATCGCTGCCCCTCCCCACGCACCCGAACGCACGCTGAGAATCACCTCTCCGCTCCCTTCTCTGACACTTTCGATGAACTCTCCCAGTGCAAGTGGGTGGATTCCACCCTGGGAAACCATATATAGATAAAAATCTGAATTCACCGGCAGAGTCTTCTGGCAGTTGGTTACTCATCACCGAAGGGCCTGGCACAGGGCCTCTTCAGAGTGCAAGTTTCAGGGAGCATTTTAATGCAGGAGGTGTGCTAAACTGCACCCCTCTGAGAGGGCCAGAAGCCTTGCTGGGAGGGCACTGAACATTCTCCTGCCCACAGGAGCCAACCAAGGAAGCAATGGAACTGACAACCCAGGCCGGGGAAGGTGTGTAAACATCATTTACACAGGCAGGTGTGTAAACATCATTTTATGCTGGTGACGTGAGACACTTCACAACACAGCCCCTAATTCTGCTTGGGCGGCTCCTTCTCTCAAGCCTAGACCAAAGTTAAGTTAGCTGACTCCCCGCCACCTCTACAGAACTCAGACCTGTTGCTATAGCAACCAGTTTGTTTCTGCAAGTGCATTTTAACTTTCATCCAATGTTCCATTGGACAGGAAGTTTCTCCTTCTGGGAGTCTGACTTCTGCAAGCTCTCTCTAAGCCCACAAACCCTTCTTCTCTTCTGCTGTCATGAGGGTTAACGCACAAACTTACTCCACAGGGAAAACAGTTTGAAAACAAGGCTTTTGGAGGAGAGAGAAAACAAAGCAATTGCATTTCCAAGCCTGCTGTGATGAGATAACAGACTTGTAGGGTTCCGGGAGAAGCTTGGCCTGTAACTGTGGGCTCCTGTTTGCTCCTCCCATCCCCGTAGGGCTCAGGGAGGCTAGTCCTTTATCCTCTCTTTCAGTAAATGCTCAGAGCTTTGCCAGGTCCTGTGTTTGTGGCGGAGAGTCAGATCCGAACAAGAGAAAGATGGCCACATGTCTCCTGGGGTTTGCTGTGTGTGTGCACGTGTGCGTGTGTGGAAACGACCAAGGTGAAGGGTCTGTCCCTCCGCCACTGAGTGAGCTGGCAACAGGAGCTGAGAAGAAGGTGCGCAAGGGAGGAGAAAGCGCTCAGCCCCAGGCGGAGGGTCCGGACAGGTGTCGCTGAGAAGCTGACCCTGAAGTTGAGACCAAGAGTCGAGACCCACCAGGAGAAGAAAGAACTTTCTAGACAGAGGTCAAGCCAGGTGTGTGTCGGTGTTGAGTTGGACAAGAGCTTGCTGAGGCCGAGGAAGGAAGAGGGACCGGGTGGCCATCGGCAGGAGGAAGGACCTGGGCGAGACACAGGGCAGCGGGCAGGCCGCGGTGCGGGGGGCCAGGTCGGCGTTAGCACTCGACCCCCAGGCTTGGAACCCTGGGCCTGTGTGTCCAGCAGAGGCGCGAAGGCATCAGCAATGTCCAGACCCCTCTGGCTGCCCCCGCTGTCTCGCCCTGTCCTCCGGTAAGAACACTTGACTTGAACCAAGGCCTGCCCCTCTCTGGGACCGTCTCATCTCAGATCCTTGGTTGCATCTGCAAAGACCCTTTCTCCTCATAAGGCCGCCTGTCGCCTTCATGGGTTCTAGGGGTGAGAACACAGACACACCTTTTCTGAGGGGCGGTCACCATTCAACCCGCTGTATCTGTCACCTGAGTCAAGGAGTTAGTACATCACGTTGACTCTGCTTAATCATTCATCTAATACCACCAGTCCAGGGGCAGACACCGGGGAGACCCTGGGCAATGCAGCCGGCTATAGAAGAACCAACAACCAAAGCCTTTGCTTCTCAACCAGCCTCATTTTCAGTTGGTTTTCACCGTCAGTTTGTTTTAGAAACACGTGCAGAACCCAGCATTTCTGTCTGGTAGCACTGACTCGCAGTCAATACCCTAGAGAGAATTTGACTCATCAGGGAGACTTATTGAGCAGTGGTTGCAGCCACTCTTCCGCTGGCTCTGGACTCAGCCTCCAGGCCTCCTTCCAGAAATGGCTAATCGTTCCGACACTTGCCCTCCAAGGAAGAGACAGGTTGTAGTGATGAGTTCTCTGCATCACCTTGGCTGGGCTGAGGGATGCCCAGCCAGCTAGTTAGTGACGCTCTCAGGCTGTCTGAGAGGGCGTTTTCCCAGAGAGGAATGCACTTGTCATGAGGCAAGTGAAGGACACCCACACTTGTCAGAGTGGGGGGCACCATCCAATCCGCCGAGGGTCTGAGTAGAACAGGAGGTGGAAAAGGATGAGTCCTCTTTCTCTCTTGCTGAGCTGGACACTGTCTCCCGTCCTTAGACATCAGAGCTCCTGCTTCTTGGACCTTTGGACTCAGACAGGTTTTCATCACCAGCTCTCCTGGTTCTCAGCTTCCACAAGGCACATGGTGGGACTGCCTGGCCTCTGTGTTTACGAGCCAGTTTCCACAGGATATCTCCTTTGGGGCGTATATATGCCTACATCCTCCATACCCGCTGCTTATATACGTCTTCATCCTCCATATCTGCTGAGTATATACGTCTTCTTCCTGGGTATCTGCTGAGTATATGCGTCTTCATCCTCCGTATCTGCTGAGTATACACGTCTACATCCTGGGGACAGACCTCTCATCACACCTGCCATGTCCTCTGCAGCCTCCTCCTTCCTCTCCCGGCGTGTGCAAGGTCCTCACCTGTTGTGACGGCACCAACTATGGAACCTAAAGAACGTCGTCCACTATGGGGGGATAGAGTCTGCCAGCCTCCAGGCAGAGGACCCCACGCACGTCCAAGTTAATTACAGGCACCAAACTTAGACTTAGAGGATGAGATGGCTGGATGGCATCACCAAGTCAATGTAAATGAGTTTGAGCAAACTCCAGGAGCTGGCAAAGGACAGGGAAGCCTGGCGTGCCGCAACCCATGGAGTCACAAAGAGTTGGACACGACTGAACAACTGAACAAGACACTTAGGTTTAGGAACCCACCTGCTCCCAAAATGCTCTCCCAGCATTTTGTCTTCCAGGGACCCTGCCCAGCCTCGTGGCCACCCCGTCAGACCGTCCTTCCCTCCAGTGTGAAGAGTCCATCCCCTGTGATCCGAGACGAAGGGAGCCAGGTCCCTGCATTGGGTAAGCGACGCTGCCAGAGGGCAGCAAATGGGTGTGTGAGGAGCCCAAGGACTGGAGAACCTGAGCAGCAGATTCTGTTTCCAGGGATGCATGGGGCAGTGTGGCCGGAACCGAAGCTGCACAGGAGTGAGGCCAAGTGGGGTCTCCAGACCTGGGAAGGGGCCATCACTGGGGAAGCCTGGCCTGTGGAGGATGCTGCCCGCTCTGTCCCCTTGGCTGAGCCTTCTGGGTGATGGAGCCCGTCCCCAGGCCGGCTCGGCCATGCTGCCCACCCTCTGCTCTGGCGCCAGCTCCGCCCTCAGTGTCTCCGCCCCTGGGAGCTCTCCACTCTCCTCCCAGGGGCGCCCCTAAAGCCACTTCAGCCTGCACTCCACTTGTAGTGAAGTCCCAAGGGAGCTGAGTGTACAGACACAATTATGCATTATGGAGAAGCGGCAGCTTGGGAACGCATGTGCTCCATGGCTTCTGCTGGTGACCCGGGCAGGTCTGGCCTCTCCTTAGAGCCAAGGCCCCTTGGTGCCCACAGCCGGAACCAGGCCTGGCCCTGGCGGCTCCCACTGGGGCCTCCTACAAAGTGACAAATGTTGGTGACCTGCCTTCCTCATCTGTCCATGGCCATCACCAAGATGCCCCCAAAGGCATCCCAGACAGTTAGTTCTTCTTTCCTTTTCCCTTTTGCTTTTTTCCAAATATTTATGAAGGATTTTTCCATTTATCCTGACACATCTTCTCCACCGTGGGTGTTGGCTGGGAGGGCTCAGACAACAAACTCCAGAAGGTGTTTTCCCCAAAGCAGCATCTGGCTCCATTGGCAAGTGCAGCGGGCGGCTTGCTGGGAACTGGCCGAGGCAGATGGAGGAGGAGCCCAGGGTGGATGGCCCCCAGCCAGGCGTGGGGGGTCCAAGCTCCCCGAGAGCAGGGCCCATCTCCCTCTTGATTCCCACAGCACTGAGCCCCCTTGGGAGCCCCAAGGCCTCGTGGGGTCCCCAGCCCCTGTGGGAGCACCCCCTCCTGTTTCTCACCCTTCAAGCCCTCTGACTGCTGGC
This sequence comes from Aepyceros melampus, assembly GCA_006408695.1. Classification (NCBI taxonomy): domain Eukaryota; kingdom Metazoa; phylum Chordata; class Mammalia; order Artiodactyla; family Bovidae; genus Aepyceros; species Aepyceros melampus. Next base: position 164,925 of record SJXQ01009890.1, read on the forward strand.
AGAGAACCTCCTCTCTCCCAGGTAAACCGTGCAGGTGGGGTGGGGACCAGCAGGATACTGGAGGGAAGGGAGCTGGCTCGGTCCCCACGTCCCCAGGCCCTTCCATCGCAGGGCTTTCTGGAGTCAAAGCCACAGCTCCCCTGTTCTCCCACCTGCCGGGTGGAAAGGCAGGCAAAGGACAGGACAGAGTGACCCGCCTCGGGTGGAGGGGCGCCTCCTAGAATCTCTCAGATCACACCTGACGGACAGCTGCTCGCCCCGCTGACCCCAGGGCACAGCCAGCCCGGCTGACGCCAGGACTGCCCCCTGCCATTCCCTGTGAGTTACTAGAGGCTGAGCCAGGCTGCAGCGGAGAATCCAGCTGGAAATCAAGTGCTTTCCAGGAGGACTTGGGTCCAGAGCTACCCTGGCCCTGTGCCCTGATCCTTTGCCCGCCTGTGTATTAGGAATCCCTTGGTAGTTCAAAAAATATGGTGCCCAGAGTGCACCCAGAGGGGTCAGGGCCTCTGGGAGTGAGGCCTTCGTTTCTAAAGCCGCCCTCGGCCATTGTCAGGGCTGTTCAGAGTTGAAAAGTACTGCGCTACAGGAAGAACAAGTTCCTTGGAGTACCAATCCTAGACCAGGACTCAGCTCTCCTATTTGCTAGCTTTGACCTTGAATAAGTTACCTGAAACCTCGTTTCATCATCCATAGAATGGGGATGACAACGTCTTTCCTGTTACAAAGTGCCCAGCACATTAACTGCTCAGTAAGTTAGAGCTTGTGTTCTCCCTGGTCCATCATGAACCCGCCTTGTGGGATAGAGACTGCTGAACACGCAGAGGAGCCCAGCAAGGCAGCAGGTCAGGGGTGAGATGCCCAGGGCATCTTCCTGCAGGCCTGCCCTGGGCCCGAGGCCACGAGTGGGCAGCTCTACCAGCCGGCGGCACAGCCCCCAAAGTGACCCAGGTGGCAGCACCCCTGCAGGCACAGCACGAGCCGGAAGATGATGCATCTGAGAATTGCAAAAGCTCCAGAGCATTGGAAGCAGCCCCTCTAGGAAGTCCACTCATTTCCCATCCTCTGTTTGTGTGGAAATGGTCTGGTATCAGATCCAGAGAGTAAGGAGGCAGAAGAGAGCGCCTGCGAATTCGCTCTACTGCCAGGGCGGGTGGAGGGGGTCCTGAGGGCACAGCCCTCGAGCCAAGGAGCAGCTACTAGTGGGTGGACACGCCCAAGACCCCAGAGAGTCTTCAGAGCACTCCCAGAGGACCCCAGAGGCCTGGCTGCCTCGCGCGCCCACACGACGGGTGTTACTTCATAGCTCACGTCACGTGCACCCAGCAGCGACTCTGCTAAGGTCACTCCCTGCCTGGCCCGGGTCAGTGGGGCCCCTGCTCGTCTCTGGCGGCAGCTGTGCGAGGAGGAGCCACTCGGCGCCACAGGGCAGTGGAGGAGCGCTGAACTGACCCCAGGGCTGTTCCGGCACCAGCCCGGTGCTGCGAGATCTCCAAGGGTTCTGGCAAAGCACAGTAAGGACTGCTTTTGGCCGCACAGCACAGCATGCCGGACCGCCCAGGACCAGGGGTCAAACCCATGTCCCCTGCAGCAGGCACACAGCCTTAACCACTGGGCCACCAGGGAAGTCCAGGACAGCTCGATTTTAACGATGTGTTTGTCACCCGGGAGACCCACGTGCAGAGGCTCCTGTGGGGACAGATCCACATTCAGAGGTTCCTGCAGAGTCCCGCTGAGGAGCCTCCAGCATTTCTGGGTTGGACACTTTTGCAGGTGATGCTCTGTCACAAAGAGCATGTCAGCCTGGTGAGGTCCGCGACTGTTGATGACGCTATGGAGGGACTTAAACCAGATGTTAGGGAGTATTGACAAACTTGATAAAGCCACCATTTAACAGTACGTATTTGGGTCAAAATTATAAGTGCAGGCTTCAGAGCCTGACTGTGAGGTACCTCAAAGGGCTCCATCCTGCGCAGCCCAAACAGGATGATTGACCTCCTACGAGCCCCTGTCAGGCTTTGGTAAGATGAGAGCCTCCGCAACCTAATGTGAAGTGTTCTGGAGAAGATTGGATGCATTGACGCAAGCTGAGGGCCAAGTCTGGGGCTTAGGAAGCCAAGGGAAGCTTAGCCTCTGGCCGCATCGTGTCAGGGCCGTGTTCTGGCTTCTTTAATCCGAGCAACAAGCCCGTGAGGCAGAGGCCTGGTTCCCCATTTTACCAAGGCCCAGAGAGGGGCAGTCACCAGCCCCAGGCCATATAGCTGCAGATGGCAGAGCAGGACTGGAAATCTTCAGTGACCTGACTCCAACAACCTCCCCTTCCCTCTTCAGAGCAAAAGCCCTTGGAGAAAAAGACAGCAGAGACCCCTAACAAGGAGAGTGGGAATCGCGACAGGAGGCAGAGCACAACATTCGATTGATTTCTATGATTCACAAAGAGGTCCACAGGATAAAACCAGCTCATCCACACAGGGGCAAGCGCAGCTCCGAGGGGGCCGAAAGAAGCCACAGCTCCGGCCCCAGCAGGCAGCCTGGAGCTGCAGGAAGCAGGAGATGAAAAGCAAGGTGGCGTCAGGAGTCGAAAGTAGCCCGACCAACTCTGAACCACGGTTTCCATTCCACTGCAGGTGCTCGACAGCAAAGTTCTGCAGGAAAAGCTGCCTTTTCTTCGAGCTCCCGCACAAGGCTGTTATATTTTAGGAATTAAAAGCTCTGCTTTGATAAAGCACAAATGATCCATGTTCGCAGTAAAATTTACTGTCACTGACCATCTTCCCCACCCACATCCACAAAGGTTTCCACCTCCTGCTCCTCCTCTCATATCCTCCTTGGAGTTCTTCTCAACCCTTTGAGCTTCGGCTCAGTTTCAGAGGCTGGCTGTGGACAAAGGAATCTCTCAGCCTGTTTGTTGAGTGTTTTGAAAAGAATGTTCTCAGAATAACTGGCTAACTGTCAGCGTGCTGGGCTGGAAACTTTGGCCAAGTCAGCTTGTTGGTGTCGACGTGCTGATCCATGGGGCTGTTTCCTGAATAGATTCTGGCCAGAAGAGACTGCCTTATGGTATCTAGTTTGAAGACACACAGGTTTGAATAAGCCCGCATGCCCAGGAGGGTGGCAGCCCAATGCTGGAGCTGGCTTAGGGAAGCCACAGGCCCCACCCCAGGGGTAGCCCTGCCCTCTGCTCTGGCCAGCACCAGCGAGCATCCAGAGTCGGGGGCAGCAGTGAGAAGGAACGGGCAGAGGGGGGCCCCTGGGGCTGGTGGCTTCCATCACCTGCTGTCAGTCCAGCTCACTGCCCACCTTCCCGGGAAATGCTGAGTTGTCTTCACCCCACCTGGGCTGCAAGGGACAGGGCTTTCTTCACCACTCCACACTGCTGTGCCTTTGAACTTGATTTCATCTGGATAACTACAGGAAGGAGCGGGGAGGAAGCAGACGTGTCTAGAGGGCTTTGGAGACCCTGGGGAGCTGGGGTGCAGTAAGTAGCTGAAAGAGCCTGGCCACACCCCAGGCAGAGCCAGTTCAAAGCCCAGCTGGGTCGCTGACTCCCTGTTTAGCTGGAAGCTTATCTTCTGCGTAACAGGGTAAAGATCCGCCTTCCACAGTTGCCGTGATTAAGTGAACTGATGCCCACATCAGAACCGGCAGACGGAGGGCAGCTTCCCGCCCTCTGCACTCCCAGGGCAGCTAGCGTGGAGACAGTGACACGGCCGCTGCTCCGCCGCGGAGGGAGGTGCCGGCCCCAGCACCGCGCCTGGGTAGCCGCGATCAGCAAACGAAGTGGGGTGAACCTGAACACATGAAGCCAAGTACCATTTTCTCCTCTGCCCTCTCTCTCAAAGGATCTTGCTGACATACTGAAGAAAAAGAAAGTGGCACCCTTGCCGAGCGCCTGATCTGGCAGCGGGAGGCTGTGGGACACGGATCGGGAGGCATTCTTCTCGGATCTGAGCAGATCTGATGGGCTGCCTTGCCTCGGAACCTTCTAAGACTCATCCCCAGCCCTTTGCTATGAAAACGCAAAACCACTCTTTATGTCTGTTCACTCACGGTATCTCCCAGGCTCCCCAGATGCCCCCATTAAGCCTTGGGAAATCAGCTGAACCATCGCTTGGGGCATGGAAATGAAATATTACAAAAAGCTGCCACACAAGGTCATTATTTCTGGAGGACAAAAGGGGAGAACAAAGCTTTTAAGAAAGGCTTTCGGAGCCACTTCTGCAGACCAGCCAGCCGAGGGCACCTCCTTTCCTGCTGCCTGTCCTCTGCCTACGACTGCCCATGCAGCCTCCTCCAGCTTAGACGGGCACCTTCCAGGCAGGGAGCTGCCCACTGCTGTGTTCCTCTCCCAGGGCGCTGCCTGGTGGCATCACCCTGGAGGTGGGGTTACCAGCTGGTTCTGAGCTCATTAAAACTTTGTCTTCACGAGCAAAGCACAGTGAAGAGCTGTGCAGTCGCTGTTCCGTCTCTCAGTCGTGTGCGACTGTTCGCGACCCCGTGGACTGCAGCACGCCAGGCTTCCCTGTCATTCATCATCCCCCAGAGTGTATTCAAACTCATGTCCATTGAGTTGGTGATGCCATCCAACCATCTCATCTTCTGTCATCCCCTTCGCCTCCTGCCCTTCAGTCTTTCCCAGCATCAGGGTCTTTTCCAATGAGTCAGTTCTTCTAGTCACATGGCCAGAATATTAGAGCTTCAGTTTCAGCAATCAGAATAAGGGTTGGTTTCCTGAAGACTTGAAGAACTGTGGAGACTACCCAAATGATTGCTAAGGGGAAAGGCACCACTCTGTGTTGGAAAAGACAGCTTTGCAGGGGGGGTCTGCACACCCCTCCACCTGCTCGGCTGTCCAGAGAAGTCACGACAGGTATGATGACTTGTTTCCCCTCCCCCACAGGAAAACGCATCCTGCCCGGCTCCCCAGGGAAGACACCAAGCACCCAGCCTCTCTAGAACAAGGCCGGTCCAGAGCCTCCTCCCTAGCAACTGGATGACATGTCCCCCTCAGATCTGGAAGTGTCACTTGGGAGAAGCTCCAGGGACTGCAGGCAGGAGTTAAATACTGCCATTTAGAGCTCTCTAATCCGGCTGAGCAGAAATTTCCAGATTTAAATTGTGCTCACTCAGGCATGATGAACAGTCGCAGACAGTCTTGAGTTTGCTCCCGCTCCCTTTGCCAGCGGTCAAGTCCTTATTTGACTCCACGGTCTACATCCTCAATCTCTGGACAAAGCAGGCTTGACAATTGGGTGTCAATGGATAGAAAGGCAAACCACCAAGCCCCCACTGGAGTCCACATCTCTCAAGTGAATTAACAGGTAAAAACAACAGTCAAGCAACTCTTGACAAGAACAAAGAGGCCGCTTCGTGTTCTTGGGAAACTCTGGCCTTGAGGTCATCAGGGTCTGAGCCGGATCTTCCAAGGCATGAGGCCCCGAGGAGGTCACCGTCTAGGGCTGCAGTTTACATTTCTGTTAGTCTCACTGTTATCCACCATCTGACACCGTGGGAATTTGAGACACAGAGGAGTTAAGTAATGTCCTTGGTGGTCACAAAGAAAGGTAGAGAGGGGAACACCCACTACTGATGCTGTGAAGGGTGGCTAAGTGGATGTGGTGTGCAAGGCTCTTTATTTGACCCCAAAACAGCTCTGGAAAGGAGGACGGAGCCAGGCCTCCCTCCCCGCGGCCCCAGCCGCCCAAGGTCGCCCTGCTGGCGGTGGTCTTGGCCCCTAGACCAGTGCTTTCTCACCTCTTCACACATTCCTCTGAGGGTGGCAGGGTAGGACTGGTGTGTCGGGGCTCCGAGAGACACGGAGTTCTGTCTCCATGGGACTAACCCAGAGGTCGCTGGCTTGGAGAAGGCCCCCACCCATCCCCCCACCTTTGACCTAGGGGGACACTGGGGAAAGCGAATCACCCCACTCACTGCCCCCACAGGTCAGATCCATTTCTCTTTCATTCATGCCTCTTCAGTCCCCAGAGGAGAGCTGCAGGAATAACGGAGCACAGGGGCTGAAGCTGAGTGACCCAGCGCATGACCAAGGGTGTCAGCTTCCTCACCACGTTCCTGGACGCCCACATCCACAGGGCAGCTTAGGGGGCTGCAGGGGGCGTGGCTGGGTCCCCCACTCAACAACAGCAATGCCAGCGTTTACCTACAGGGCTAACTGGTGGGAGAACACTGGGATGGACTTCCCTGACAGCTCAGCTGTAAAGAATCCGCCTGCGCTGCAGGAGAAGGAAAAGAAGGAAAGTCGCTCAGTCGTGTCCGACTCTTTGCGACCCCATGGACTGTAGCCTATCCTCTGTCCATGGGATTTCCCAGGCAATAGTACTGGAGTGGATTGCCATTTCCTCCTCCCGGGGATCTTCCCGACCCAGGGATCGAACCCGGGTCTCCCGCATTGCAGGCAGACGCTTTAACCTCTGAGCCACCAGGAGACCCCAGTTCAATTCCTGGGTCGGGAAGATCCAATGGAGAAAGGATAGGCTTCCCATTCCAGTATTCTTGGGCTTCTCTTGTGGCTCAAACAGTAAAGAATCCACCTGCAATGTGGGAGACCTGGGTTCGATCCCTGGGTTGGGAAGATCCCCTGGAGAAGGAATGGCTCCCCATTCCAGTCTTCTGGCCTGGAGAATTTCATGGACTGTATAGTCCGTGGGGTTGCAAAGAGTTGGATACAACTGAGTGACTTTCACTTTACTTTACTTTTCTGTTTTAAGATTTCATTTGGAGCAAAGATTTGCTGCTTTAAAAAAGAGAGAGAGAGAGGAGAAATAAGAAGAAAAGAGAGTCTTGAGACCCACTGTCTGGGAGCTTCTGAGAAGAGAACCAGCAGTTATCCTTGTGGGTATTAGGGACAGGTCGGTAACCCTCTTCAGGCCCAGAGCAAGCGGTCCCACACCTAGTGCACACCTTCACGCACACCCTGGCCACCAGGCGGCAGGTGGGGGAAAGGGAAATACGCGTAGATGATTCTTGTCCTCTGAGACTTGGAAGAAGCAGAACAAACACCCAAAGGCAGAGAAGGGATGGACAAATGGTAATTAATGCAGCCAGTCTCATCTTGGAATTTTCCCCTAGTATTTATATGCTCTGTTTTCCCCAGTGAGAATGTCACTTTCCAGGGGGCAGGAAATATTTCTTGATCCAACACGTCTCATGTATCTCAGACTTGGGAAAGGCTCATAGTCTCATGGAAGAGAGACCAGTAATCCCAGCATGGGGTACTTAACTTTCTTTGGGTCGTAGGGGCCACGGAAAGTGGAAAAAGAGGGTGAAATCTGCATCTTCCAGGAAGACAGCCGCTCTCCATAGATCTTCCCGGGTTCCGGGGCTGCCTCCCACAGGATGTGGGGCAAGGAAGAGAACAACATGGGCTCTGGGAGGGGAGGAAGCAGAGACAGGCTGGACATTCAGATGCTGGCCCCCAAGGGCTTCCTGGAGGGAAGAGTTAGGACCTGGGTCTTAACGGAGGAGGAGCTTGTTGGGTTCTGCAGAAGGGAGCTTGTCCAGGTTGGAATCCTGCCAGCAGCTAAGGCAATTAAGTGAAGTCAGCAGGGCCTGAGGCAGAGGCTGGCAATAAAGAGAGGAGGTGAGGAAAGCCGGTTAAGCTCGAGTAGAGTGAAAGGGAAAAAGAAATAAAGGTATTGAAGGGGAAGCTGGGGAGAGAGGGAGCCGATGTTTGAATCCAGCACAAACGGGGCGCTCTGGACTGGCAGCAAACCAACGGCAGGGGTCACGCAGCTTCCGCCGCGGCCGCCCCATCTGGCCTCACACAGGGGCCTGGTGTCCCTCCGGAAGGACCCCCGGCTGCCACCTCCCTTCTCCTCAGCCCCTGCCTACTTGGTGCAGGAGCCACCTGTGGGGGGAGGGCTGGCCCGGGCCTGGCTTGGCCTGGAGCACGTCTCCCGGCCGCGACCCACACCTGATGCTTCTGGAAATCTGACCTGAACTCTCCCACTCCCGCGCTCACGCCTGTACATTCTTCGCCAGGTAAAGGCGCCTATATGTCCATGCGTCCATGCGAAGAGGCGGATACAGGAGCGCGCGCGCACACCCCACTATTAAAGAGTCCCCAGGGCCATTTAAGGAAGACGGGGTGTCCTGGGCTGGGAACGCGGGGAGGCTGGCAACGCCGGTTCCCCGCGCTCCTCCTGGGGACCGGACCGTGGCTC
>SJXQ01009890.1:202649-213009 GCA_006408695.1 Aepyceros melampus
GCTCACCCGAGGCCAGGCCCAGGGACCCGTCCAGCCCCCTCCCTGTCTTCCGCTCCATTTCCAGTCCCTTCTCCCTCTCGAGGCTCCTGAGCTGATGGGGCATCATTGCTGGGGCTGTGCCCCGTAGCCGTTGCCTGAGCATTTGTATCGTGTAAAGTGTGATGGGTTGGGGCCTGTTAGGCTTCTTCTTTGTGTCCCTCGACAGCTTTTCTCCTGCTTCCTGGGGAGCAGCTGCAGTGTAGCTTCCCATTAACTGTTATCCTCCCCATAAACGGCCTGCTTGGCTCACAAGGACCATTGCTTCTCTCCATTCCTGGGCTGAGGTTGCAGCATCCCAGCCCACCAAGCCCCCACTCACCTCTGCTCCAGCCAGCCCTGCTGTGTCCTGGAGGGAGAGAAGCTGGCTTTTACATTTTGTTTCCTTTTTTCTTTTGCCTGAAAGCAAAAGCCCCAGGCCTCACTCCAGCCTCCTGGAGGACTGGGAGGGAAGTTGAGCTGTGCCTGGGATTAAAGGGCCTGGAGCCAAGAAAGGGCACCTGTCCTGGAACCTAGCTGAGAACAGAGAAGGGGTGTGGGCCTGCCCTGTGGAACCGACCGAGGGGGCACGGGAGGGCCACTGAGGGCTGGTGGGCAGGTCCTTGGGGAGTCTGGGCACAGGCGGCCCACATGCATCCCTAAACCAAGTCTGCTTTCTTGGCGAGGAGGAGGGGGTTGCGGTCAGTCTGGAGACGATGAGGAATCCGCCCTCCCTGTCCCACACCAGCCGGTACCCCCGAGTGAGGCTTTCATCCCTGAGCCTGGATTCCAACTGCTTCCTGCCCAACCCTGGGGAGGGTCAGACCATCCAAAAGCCCGTCTGGTGGCTGGTTTAATCCCTCAAGGTTCCCTGCCTCTGCGGCCCCACCTCCCGTCTCCTCCTCGCCCTCCACCTCCAGCCGCTGCCTGGCATCCCTGCCCCCTGACCTCTTGCCCCAGGCCTCTGCTGTGCCGTCCGCTCCACTGGCTCCAGGCTGTCCTTACGGTGACTCCTGCTCATCCTTCGGGGCTCAGCTCAAGTGCCAGCTCCTCGGGCAGCTTGCCTGACCCGGTTATAGGCTCCCCTGCACTGGGGTGCCAGGGCAGAGATGCTGGCCGGCTCCCCACTGCAGCCCAGCGCCTGCTGGCACTCACAGGCCCTCAGAGTGGGGGTGCCACTTGAATCGAAGGGGCTGGACGGCTGTGGATCCGTAGATGCTCAGCACCTGGGCAGGGGTGGGAGGTTCCTGGGAGTGGGGACTGGCGCGCTCTGGTTCCGAACAGAACGGAAGTTAATAAAAATCGTGAAGCTTTTCCTGGAAAGCTGCTGAGAGGGGACTGGGCCCCGGCCGGCCCCGGTGCCCTGGGGGTGGGGCAGAGTGAGGGCGCTGGTCAGCCGGGGGCCCTGCGTCCGTCTGTGAGCAGCAAGTCCACAGCTTGGTGTCTCCTGAGTGAGTGCCCTGCCAGCCCCAGTTCCAGCAGGTGTGGGAGAATTGGAACCTGGCACTCCAGACTGCGGGCACGGGTCTTGAAAACTGAATTTGAACTCAGTCTCCGGCTGCTGGGGAGGAGTTGTTCCCAGCCTGAGGAGACTCGAGGCAGACATGCACCCTCTCAGCCTCTTGTCCCCTTGGCATCAGGAAGCGCTGAGGGCCTCTCGGACGCCGGCTCCTCTGCCTCTCTCGTCTCCATCTCAGAACCGGGAGTGGCGAGGCCCTGAGGGCGGAGCTCTGCTTCTGGAGTCGATCAGACATGAGCAAGGGGATGTTTCGGCCTTGGGAAGTTACGTGCCTTCTCAAGCCTCAGCTGCTTTGTGTGTAAAATCAGTTCAGTTCAGTTCAGTCACTCAGTCGTGTCCGACTCTTTGCGACCTCATGAATCGCAGCACGCCAGGCCTCCCTGTCCATCACCAACTCCCGGAGTTCACCCAGACTCACGTCCATCAATTCCGTGATGCCATCCAGCCATCTCATCCTCGGTCGTCCCCTTCTCCTCCTGCCCCCAATCCCTCCCAGCATCAGGGTCTTTTCAATGAGTCAACCCTTCACATGAGGTGGCCAAAGTACTGGAGTTTCAGCTTTAGCATCATTCCTTCCAAAGAACACCCAGGGCTGATCTCCTTCAGAATGGACTGGTTGGATCTCGTTGTAGTCCAAGGGACTCTCAAGAGTCTTCTCCAATACCACACTTCAAAAGCATCAATTCTTCGGCACTCAACCTTCTTCACAGTCCAACTCTCACATGCATACATGACCGCTGGAAAAACCATGGCCTTGACTAGACAGACCTTTGTTGGCAAAGTAACGTCTCTACTTTTGAATATGCTGTCTAGGTTGGTCATAACTTTTCTTCCAAAGAGTAAGCGTCTTTTAATTTCATGATTGCAGTCACCATCTGCAGTGATTTTGGAGCCCCCCAAAATAAAGTCTGACACTGTTTCCCCATCTATTTCCCACGAAGTGATGGGACCTGATGTCATGATCTTCATTTTCTGAATGTTGAGCTTTAAGCCAACTTAAATAAATGTAAAATAGGGGCTGGTTTGAGGTGTAAATGAGAAAATGAGGAGAGGTTAGCACCGGGCTTTTCAGGGAGCCGGTGCCCAGTGGGAGCCAGCCCTTGCCTGTCGGTCTGCCAGTCACAGGACTGAGGGGCAGCGGCCATCTGGCTGGGCCTTCTGAGAGTTGGGGCCTTGCCCATTCCGAGCTGAAATGTCATAGGCACAGGAGGCCGAGGCCGAGTCCGAGGCCGTCCTGGGAGGGCACTCCTCCCTCTGACGCGCAGCTGCCTCAGGCACCAGAGCTAATGTTGTATCAGCTCATGGGCTGCCTCGGGCTCTGGGACGTTTATGGCCAACAGTGCCTTGTGGGAGCCCCCAAACAGCCCTCTGAAGGTTTCCCAGCCATGATCCCCATCCCACAGACAGGGCAAAGAAAGCACAGCAATTAACCTGGACCCAAGACGGTGCAGTGGGCGGTGACCTCAAAGCCAGACTCGGCCCGGCAGCGTGACTCCAGAGCCTTCCATCTCTGCGGTGTCTGGCCTTGGGATATCGGAAGGTCTGGTCTCGCCTCACAGCCTCTGCGTGGAGGGCTGCGCTGAGAGGACTTTAGGCTGTGTTGGGGAGAAAGGCACGGCGAGAGATTCACAATGTCTGCCGCGGGCTTGGGGAGGGAGGCTCAGGCCACCTGCACAGCGTGAACCAGGCGCTGCTGGCGGTTGGGGTGGCGTCACTCTGCTGAGGGTGATGCTGGCCTGGGCACTGGCCTCCCCTGCCACTTGCCAGCAGCACAAGGCCCCACTCGCCACCGAGTTCTGACGGTAGAAGCTGTCTCCAGAAAGGCAAACCCTTTACGGGTTGTGAACAAGACCCGGAGCAGGCTGCGTGGATGGCCAAACAGCCCTGAACTTGGAGTCCAGAGGCCAGCCGGCCTATCACCGCGGAGATGGGCATCAGGTTCTTCGTGTGGGAAGTGAGCATGAGGTGTGGATGGTCCCAAGGGCTCCTTCTGGAGGTCATGACCCTACCCCCTCACCCCAGCCTTCATTCCCAAGGTCCGTGGAGCCAGACCAAGAGGAAAGCCTGGGCTCTGCAGAGAGCCGTCTCGCTCCTGGAGCTCCGTGTTTGCTCATTAAGAGAAAGAAAGAAAGAAGCAGCAGAAAACCCTGAAGCCTGGTATGGAGATTTCGTCTGAGCAGCAGTCATCAAGCAGATTCAAGTGGAGAACTTGCAGAGACAGTAACTGCACGCCCGTTTCTTTGTGCGGAGACGAGCGAGCTCTGGGAAATCTCCCTGCCCCGTTCAATCATGAATCTCGGCAGGAAGCCTGGATAACCTGTGCTCTGGAGCCAGGGGCTGGAGGAGGCCGAGGCTGGGGCTGGGTCCCCAGGGCACTTGCCTAAAGAAACAGGGGCGGCGGGCGGCGAGAGTGTGACACAGGGGTCCCGCTCACACTTGTGCCAGGAAGCTGGGCGTGAGGCAGCTGGGCCTCAGGGAGGGGGTGAGCAGAGGTGGCCCTGGGGTCCTGGCTGCTCAGCAGGCCTTCCTTCCCATGTGAGGAGAGCACAAGGTGGAGGGGACCGGGGCCTCGGGTTCGGGTCCTCGGCCCCCGGAAGTCAGAGGGCTCTGTGTGATGGGGATGGAGGAGCCCCCAACAACGGGAACCTTCTCCCTGTGGGGGTCCCCACCTTACAGACGGGATCCAGCCCAGTGAGGGCTTCCTCAGCTGACGGAGATCTCAAGAGGCTGAAGTTAACGGGCCACACAGCTTCCATGCTGGAGCCTTGGGGCTGACGCTCCGTATTCCCGTCCCCCGAGATCATGCCTCCTATCCCCCAGGTCCTGTGGTCTCCCAGGAACCTGCACTCACCTCTATGTCTCAGAAAAGCGTCCTACACCTGCCCTGAGGAATGACAAGTGACCCAGGCCCCCGAGAGCTGGGCTGGAATCTTTGGTGAAGGTGTGACCAGTTGGAGCAAGAAACCAAATTCTGACTTGATCCCAAAGGAAGATGTTATTGGAAGGACATGGAGGGTTCTGTGGAATTAAGATTTTAGCAGCCAAGACTAGGAAGGGGAGAGCCTACAGCTTCTGAGGCTGGTCTCACAAACCCCTGAGAACACCCCATTCTCGAGCTCCCAGTGCCCTCTGCTTCGGACCCACAATCCGGACTCTGGAGGGAGCATCCGAGCACTTGCAGGAAGTGCTCCAGCTCAGACCAGATGTGCTCCCAGCATCCCCGGCCCGGGCTCTTGTTCAGTCGCGCAATCGTGTCCGACTCTCTGCGACCCCATGAACTGCAGCACCACAGGCCTCCCTGTCCTTCACCATCTCCCCACATTTGCTCAAACTCATGTCCATTGAGTCAATGATGCCATCCAACCACCTCATAACCTGTCGCCCCTTCCTTGTTCTTGCTCTTGCCCAGCATCAGGGTCTTGTTTAATGAGTCGGCTCTTCACATCAGATGGCCCAAATATTGGAGCTTCAGCTTCAGCATCAGTCCTTCCAATGAATATTCAGGATTGATTTCCTTTAGGATTGAGTGGTTTGATCTCCTTGCAGTCCAAGGGACTCTCAAGAGTCTTCTCCAGGTCACAGTTCAAAAACATCAATTCTTTGGCACTCAGCCTTCCTTATGATCCAACTCTCACATCAGTACATGACTACTGGGAAAACCATAGATTATTTGACTTGTTGGCGGACCCTTGTTGGCAAAGTGATGTCTCTGCTCTTTGATATGCTCCCCCAGCCTGCTGGTGCGGAGAAGTCAATGGCAACCCACTCCAGTGTTCTTGCCTGGAGAATCCCAGAGACAGTGGGCCCCCGTCTATGGGGTCGCACAGAGTCAGACATGACTGAAGCGACTTAGCAGCAGCAGCAGCAGCAGCCTGCTGGTGCAGACAAGAAGCATCTCTCAGAGGCCTGTCCGCTACCTGCTTACAGGCCAGAGCCGAGGGAGGTCCGGGTGTCAGTAGAACCCATTCTTCTCTTTTGAATCTGAAATGGTTCAAGTTGAGGACCATCACTGCTCAAGACATTCTCTGCTCATGACTACCTGTGAGCAATGCCTGAGGCCGGCCAATCTGCGGCCCCCCACCCTCCCCCGACGCTGCTGACCAGCACGGAGACTGAGGCTGCGATGGTTGGTTGGTCTGGCAGCTGCAGGAAGCTGCCAACTCTAAGCACCTCCCTCCTCCCAGGGTGCTGCAGCTCGAGGGGGCGATGAAGGGAGAGCGTGAACCCCGGGGGAGCCATCTCCTGGGCAGCTGGATGCCCAGGAAGCCCTGGGGTGAGGCCTGCACATGTAACAGGTCGAATCTCCACTGAGCCAGGCTGGGGTGGAGTCGGCGACGCACCAGGCCGTCAGAAGCGAGAGGTCCCTGCATTCACGGGGACGCTTCTCCAGCGGAGTCATGGAGGCACCTCGGAGCCGACGGCCTTGAATCCAGGCCGCCCTGTGGGGGCTGCACCACCCACTTCTCTCAGCCTAAGTCTACCGCCCCGCCGCCTGCCCTCCTCACACACCTCTCCTCCAGAGGCACACCCCGGCCGTTCCTCTGGTGCCCTTACCATCACTGCTCAGCTCTGCTGGGCCACAGCCCTCCCCGAGCCGCCAGCACGGTCCAGCACTCAGCCCTCACGCCTGAGGCACCCCTCGCCTCCCCAGCTAGTGGTGGGCTCTTGCCAGCTGGACTGAGGCTCTGGGCTCCACAGGGCCCAGGATCAACAAGTAGACTCTGAACTAAAGGAAAGAGTCGGCAAAGGGCTGAGTGGGTAAACCACTCAACACCGAGGAACCCCAAGCAGGTCAGGCGCCTCAGTGACCTAAAGGCCCATGTCAGAAAGGAGACAAGAGCACGAGGGAATCTTCTCCCGGGCTCGGACGCCCAGGCTCTGCACCCCAAGCACTTAGCCACGGGGAGTATGCGGAGGGCTCCTCCCCAGACTCCAGTCAGAGCTCAGTCTGGTCTGAAGCTGTCTCCAGAAAGTGAGTTTAAAACTACAGATTCACCTTCCACGTCACCAGGGTTGAGCCTCTTCAAAATGCTCCGACCACAGGGCCTCCTCAGGCTCCACTTTAGCTCTGAAAGGCTGTAAAGACACTTCCCGTCTTCCAGTCGAAGAGAAGCCGTCTGACCTCTGGATCACATGCTCTCGGAAACTCTGGGATCCCCGCTCAGACCCCTGTCCTAGTCGTCGCTGGATGACCGTGCACCTGGACAGCTCCAGGTCAGCAGAGACCATGCCTGTCTTATGATTATTGCTGCAACCAAAACACACCAATGCGGGCTTACTGCCCACGAGGCAAACGGGGCAGTCCTCTGCGAGGTGGCCCTCCTCCTCAAGGCATCAGGGATCCAGGCTGGCCCGGCCTGTGGCTCTCCCATCTCCTGGGCCAACCGGTGTGGGGAGAAGGCTGTCTGGGGGAGGGCTGCAGGCCCTGCCCAGAGCCCTCTCCAGGAAGGACTCCCGTCACTCCTGCTCACGGCCTGCTGGAGTGTTCACACGGCCCATCTGACTGTAGAGGGAGCCATGAGCCGGGAAGCAGGCAGTGAGCTTCCAGGGTGGGTCCCGGGTGGATCCGCTGCCCCTGCGGAGCCCCCAGCACCCAGCACGTGGCAGGGGCTCAGACATGAGGCTGGATGCAGGCACTGCAGGTCAGAATGGTTCAGCGGGGCCTCACGGAGTCACTCACGAGCCAGTGAGTGAGGCTCCCCAGGAAGGTCCAGCCCGGCCACGCCGCCTCCAAGCCCAGAGCTGCTCTGTAGGAGCCGGGTCTGCTCCATAGGAGCCAGGCTGTGGCTTTCAACAGCCTGCCTCCTCGAGGCTGGAGAGGGGAGAGCCCGCCTGTGCCCCCAGGGAGGTCCCAGTTACAGGAGGGCGGCCGCTCTGCAGGGACACCTGGGCCTTTTCTCCAGGATGCCAAAGGCTTTCCTTCACGCCCAGGGCAGTGCTTCCACGCTCAGCTCGGAGCCGGGCCAGTGCCCGGGGCTTCCACATCTCTAAGCCTCCTCCTTGCTTCTGCAAAGTTGTGTTTTTATAAAGCTTCCATCTAAGCCTGAGCCAGGGCCTGTGTGCAGGTGCAGGGTCCTAGGTGGGAGGCGGGCAGCGGGGTGAAACCCAGGGTGGGGCCCAAAGCGGTGTGAGGCGTGGCCCTAAACTGCCCGTCGCTGGTTTGGTCCTGCAGGGGCCCGCCCCCAGAAGCAGGCAGATGGGGCGCCAAAGGTAAAGGGTGGGGACATCTCCCCGGCGGCTCCCACACTCCTGCTCAGAGGTCCTCCTGAAGGTAGGGATCCTGATCCCCAAGCCTCCAGCTCCACAAGCGTGAAGCGTGTGTGCATTCCCCGCAGGTGACCTTCCCAGTGCCACAGGTCAAAGGCAAGAGTAACAGGAGCCGGTGACGCTGCTCAGGGCTGGGGGCCGCTCTGAGGAGCAAAGGTGGGCAGAGAGGTGAGTGTGGCCACGTGGGCATTGGCGAGGAGCGCGGGGGCAGCGACAGTGAAAACGCTCCACAGGCCAAGAGGGAGCACGTGGAGGTCGTCATCACACCGCCTGACGCTCTTTTCTCCAGGGCTCCCCCAGGTACCACTGACCTCCCAGGAGGCCAGCTGTGGAGGCTCACATCACCCCTGAAGTGACTCACGGGTGACCAGCTCTCCAGCTTTCCCACAGCGTCCCCAGGTTTAGCGCTGAGTCCTGGTGCCCGTCACCACCTGTCCTGGTGGGGGTCCTGGGGGCCGGTCACCCACTGTCCATCAGGACACAACTGCAGGTGGGACCGTGACCGCCCAGCAGGGAGGACCCGGGAGACTTACCCGCACTCATGCCTGCTACGGCCACAGCCCCCTAGCCTCCGCAGCCTGCGGCCCTGCCGTCACTGCAGTTGCAGACTCACGCTTCCCTTCGAGTCAAAGACCTGGTTTCCTTTCTTTTTCTCAAGAAACCTCACTGGTTCCTTTTCAGACATTGTAGAAAATGTACAAAATAGAAACAAAATGTAAAGAGGACAATCTGAATTCACTCAGAAACAAAACAATGGTCACATTTTAGGGTATTTCTTTCTAGATATTTCCTGTGCCTGGAGAAATACCTGGAACTTGATGGACATAGAGAAAGGGCACTTGAGCTGCTGTGGGCCTTCCTGAGCCTTTTCTCCACAAAATCCTCCTGGGGTCCCAGGGCAGGAGGGCTCCTCAGGACCCGAGTCCTGAGTTCTACCCGATGAAGGAATAACTTAAGAGAGGCCACGTGTCCCACGAGATCTGATCCCCAAAAGGAGAGAACCACTTGTCTCCAGGAGCAGAGACTAAGACCCCAGGAGGGCCTTGGTATTCCTGCAGCCTGGCCAATCTGGGACCCCCAAATTAACCACCGCCCTACGCACCACTTAATAGCCCAGGGGCCCACAGGCTCTGCCGTGTCCAACTGTACGACCCCATAGACTGGAGCCCACCAGGCTCCTCCGTCCATGGGATTTCCCAGGCAAGAATACTGCAGTGGGTTGCCATTTCTTCTAGGGGATCTTTCTGACTCAGGGATCGAACCTGTGTTTCTGATGTCTCCTGCCTTGGCAGGCAGATTCTTTACCACTGGTGCCACCTGGGAAGCCCACATCTTAATAGATAACACAGCAAACCACCTGATTACCGAAAGAGGACACACGTGAGGGGAGTCGGGCTGTGTTCTCACGTCAGCCGTTAATTTTCTCCCTGTTCAGTGCCTCGGGGCTGACGCTAACAAAATTGGATTCGACAGGGATAAATGTGAAGTCCTTCAGACTAAACACTCCATAGAAACAGGTTGGGGGCGGTGAGGCTGGGAGGCTGAGTCTCAGGGACAGCAGGTCCCAGAGCAGAAGCTCAGGATCCAGAGACAGGCGGGGCAGGGCCCTGGGCTCTGGGCGTCAGACCCAGCCCCGGCGAGGGCTGCTGTGGGGGCTGTGCTTCTGGGTGACTGGAGCCAGGAGCGAGGCTGGAGATGGGCCAGAACCTTTGATAGAGAAACGGCCAAAGGAAATGGGGAGATACGACCTCGGACATATCCACTAAGGGCAAGTACCCAGGTTCTCGCCTTGGGGGTCGGGGAGCAATCTTATCAGGCTCCCCGTGTGCTCTCTGCAGCGCCCACTTCTTTAGGCTGGGGTGGGGGGAGCGGGCTGATGGGAGTGCGGTCGGGCTTCCAGCCCGTGACAAGGTCAGGCCGGGGGACGAGTCTGGTCCCAACTGTGGCAGCTTGCTAACCACCTCCCATGCATCCTCAAGCCTCAGTCCTCGCTTTCGGGCAAATCCCGGATGGCTGGACAAACAGCTGGTCCTTCGTCCCGTCGGACACAGTTCCTCTCTTTGATAACTTGAAGGGTTGACACATGATAGATGATGGATTCTTTTATCCCCAGAGGTTGCGTGTAATTCCCACAGATGGAGTTTCATGGAGTCAGGTTGACTTCTCAGGAATTTGAAGTTAAAGCTGTTTGGACACAGAATGCCTTGGGAGGGGAGAGGAGCCTGCCACTGGCTGGGAGATCGGGGTTAGAGGAGCTCCGCACCAGGCATTCTGGGAGCCTGAGAGTTTGGGGGTCTCACCGCACGCCCAGCTGGAAGACCCTTCTGCCGGTGCAGTACATTCGGATCCCTGGGTGTCGCCCAGGGGCCCCGCAGCTGATGGAGGAGCAGGAAGGCCCACAAGTCTCTCCACCTTCTTGAGGGCTGGCCTCCAACAGGCAAACTAGGAGCATTTATTACACTTCCTCTCGCACAGCAGCTCACCTGTGTTGGTCCCAGGCTGCCATGATGAGCAAAACACTGTCGTCTCACGGTCTGGAGCCCCGGGCCCTGCACCTCC
>SJXQ01009890.1:213360-223575 GCA_006408695.1 Aepyceros melampus
CGAGTGGGCCCCGCCTAGCCCAGCCCTGGCTGCACCTCTGAGGCCGCGGGCCCCGCCTAGCCCAGCCTGGCCGGCGGCACTGCCCCTGCGGCCCACACCTGGCTGGATGATGGACCGTAACCACGCATGGTGGCACAGACACCTAAGACCATGTGTGAAAAAGTGCTGGACAGTGTGATTCCTGTCTAAAATTTCTGTCAAACAGAAAATAGTGCCCTAAACGCAGAGTCACCATCTGCAGTGATTTTGGAGAAGGCTGAGCGCCGAAGAATTGATGCTTTTGAACGGTGGTGTTGGAGAAGACTCTTGAGAGTCCCTTGGACTGCAGGGAGATCCAACCAGTCCATTCTGAAGGAGATCAGCCCTGGGTGTTCTTTGGAAGGAATGATGCTAAAGCTGAAGCTCCAGTACTTTGGCCACCTCGTGCAGAGTTGACTCATTAGAAAAGACCCTGATGCTGGGAGGGATTGGGGGCAGGAGGAGAAGGGGACGACTGAGGATGAGATGGCTGGATGGCATCACGGACTCAATGGACATGAGTCTGAGTGAACTCCGGGAGATGGTGATGGATAGGGAGGCCTGGCGTGCTGCGATTCATGGGGTCGCAAAGAGTCGGACACGACTGAGCGACTGAACTGAAACGCAGAGTGGAGGTTGGCGAAATGCAGTGGAAAGGCCTCTGGAGCTAGTGCGTCCGTGTGCAACGCTGCTTTAAGCCTGTTTTCTTCATATGCATTATATTAAATATATAAGTATGTGGTTTTCTCATTTCTGCCAAAACACAGTGTTAGCATGATCAGTGAGGGAGCAAGTGTTAGTTCTCTAGTCGCTATGCTGTTTCCTAAGATTTTCAACAACTTTTGGATTAGTATCAGTTTATTATTTTTTATTAAAAAAAAGAGCTTTTTGAAAATTAAATCTATAGGTATTGACCTTAAGTGGTGTGTGCATATGTTATTACATGAAAAGAGCAGTTCACAGAGTGAAGTATTATTCCTTTTTCAAAATAAGGGACACAGCCATTCTGAAACCAGCTTGGTGGTCTCTAAGAGCAAACACGCAGCGTCACGACCCCCAGCAGCTACACTCCCAGGCATCTGGGCCACAGAAGTGTGACTTTGATCCACCTCCAAACCTGTTCACAGCAGCATTAGTAGAAACAGCTGGAAACCACAGGTGTGCTGGCTGGAAGTGATCCAGGTGTCATAACCGTGGTACCACTGTGCGGTAGACTACTGCTCTGCAGTCAGAAGGAGCAAGCTGATGATACCACAGCTGGTGAATCTCGGACTATGCTGAATGAAAGGGCCAGTCCCCACAGGCTATAGACTGATTCCGTTTATAGAAACAGAGGTCATCTCGGCGGTTGCCCCGGGTCAGGGGCATGGATGTGGCTGGGGGTGACATGAGGGGTCCTCAGGGTGGTGGGTGTCCCTGCGGAACAGTGTCAGGACCCCGGTTGTGACGTCATCATTGGAGGAAACTCAGTAACAGGGACACAGAGGCTCCCTGCACTGTTTCTTACAACTGCACGTAAATCTAAATTACCTCTAAGTAAACAGATCAATGTTTTGAAAGCAGGGGAGCCTCACAGACGTGTGCACAGGCCGGTGTGCAGCAGAGAAGGAGGTGGGAAGATGTGCGGCTGACCGCTGACCTCAAGACCAGCCCTGAAGGGAGGTTATTGTCAACCTCTTAGTGTTTGACTGTGGTGACAAGATGGGGGACTTTGTGATTTTGTTTAGACCCATAAAGTAGACGATGAGATGGTTGGATGGCATCACCGGCTCAAAGAACATGAGTTTGAGCAAATTCTGGGAGACAGTGAAGGACAGGGAAGCCTGGCATGCTATAGTCCATGGGGTCACAAAGAGTTGGGCTCGACTTAGCGGCTGAACAGCAACAAAAATAAAGTGGCCCAAAAAGTGTGCGGGGCGGGGGTGAGGGCAGAGAGCACCTCCTCGCCCGCCATGCCTGGAGACACTGGCACGGCGTCCCCCGATGCCGAGAGTTGCCTGTAGCCCCCTCTGGCCACGCTGACACCACCCTCCCGGCACTGCTCCCTCTTGTCACAAATGCTCACGGCTCACCCCTAGCTCAGCCCCTCACCACCGAGGGAGACCCGCAGAGTGAAGGGGGTCATATCTAGGTCCATAGCAGCACTCTCCCCTGAGAGAGAGCCCACCCCGTCGTCGTGGGCCAGGAGGCATCTTGCAGGCCTTTCAGTGTCAGCTCAGGTCCCAGGAGAAGAGGCAAGTGGTAGTCCCCATTCTACAGAGGAGATGAGGTGGGTAATTAAGTCGTTCGTGCCTGACTCACACAGAGCATGCCATCGGAGCATGTCCCACTTAGGTTGCCATCCCTGACACCCTTAGCTGTCCCCCACTGTCCTGACCAAGGCCAGCCTGCCCCACAGGGGCCCTGGAAACCAGCACCCCAGCTCTGAAGGCAGCAGCTCAGGACCCAGCGGAGGGATATGGCCAGCCGTGGGCACATTCCCCGCTGAGTGGTCTGCCTCTGTGCACCCACCCCCTTGCCCACGCCTCAGTCATGCCTGGGCTGCCCTCTGCTCCCCGAGCCCAGGGCCTGCCCAGAGCTGGGCACACACAGCACGCAAGTCTGGGTGAGCAGAGGTGGGGGCCCTCGGAACACTCACACAGCTTTTCCTCTGCTCCTCCAGGGATCTACAAAGGGCACTGCTTTCGGATCAACCACATGCAGGCCTTTCAGTGTCAGCTCAGGTCCCAGGAGAAGAGGCAAGTGGTAGTCCCCATTCTACAGAGGAGATGAGGTGGGTAATTAAGTCGTTCGTGCCTGACTCACACAGAGCATGCCATCGGAGCATGTCCCACTTAGGTTGCCATCCCTGACACCCTTAGCTGTCCCCCACTGTCCTGACCAAGGCCAGCCTGCCCCACAGGGGCCCTGGAAACCAGCACCCCAGCTCTGAAGGCAGCAGCTCAGGACCCAGCGGAGGGATATGGCCAGCCGTGGGCACATTCCCCGCTGAGTGGTCTGCCTCTGTGCACCCACCCCCTTGCCCACGCCTCAGTCATGCCTGGGCTGCCCTCTGCTCCCCGAGCCCAGGGCCTGCCCAGAGCTGGGCACACACAGCACGCAAGTCTGGGTGAGCAGAGGTGGGGGCCCTCGGAACACTCACACAGCTTTTCCTCTGCTCCTCCAGGGATCTACAAAGGGCACTGCTTTCTGCTCAACCACTTCCCAGAGGACAGCGACTACGACCACGACAGCTCGGAGTACCTCCTCCGTGAGTGTCGGGCCCCGCCCCGCCTTGTGAGGGACGGGGGCGGGAGGCGGGCAGGCGCTGTGCCTCCTCCGTGAGTGTCAGGACCCTGCCTCCCCCTTTGTGTGGGACGGGGGACGGGAGGCAGGCAGGCGCTGGAGGAAGGATGGGCCCTGTGAGTGCAGAGGGGCCGGTCTCTGGGTGCTCCCGACACTCCCCTCTGACTCAAGATACTGAGTTGAGAGAATGGGGTGTGGTTAGGCCTGCTATAACATGCTGGTCACCCCCGTGCAGTTACTGGCTGGGAGGACACACCAGGTCGGGGCTGGCAAGAGGGGAGGAGGGTGGGGCGTCCTGCTGCCCCGGGCTGCTACAAGTTGCTGTCTTCAGAGGAGTTGATCACAACAGCTGGTTCTGAGGCAAGGTTGTTAGAGACGTTGGCTTGCCCAGGCCCAGCATCCCCAGGGGGCTCAGACACCCCAAGGATACCGCCCGGCCCGCACTGGACCTGCCCGCTTCTCCTCACCCCCATCCAGCAATCTACTTCTGACAAGTCAAATTAAATCACACACTGAGACAGCCGGCGGGTGCCAGGCGGCCTGTGGGACCAGCCTCGGGTCCATGGGTCTCAATCTCTCCAGCACCAACTGGTGGAGCCCCCAGCTCTGCCCCTGAGCCCCCTGCCCAGGTCCTGAGATGGGCCTGGCCCCCAAACTGGAACCAGAAGTCAGAGGACAAACCAAGCCCCACGCCCCAAATCCAGATCTCATCCCCAGACTGTGGCTACCTCCCTGGGAGGAAGGATGGAGCCTCAGCCGGGGGAGGAACCTGGAAACGGAAAAACAGCATGGTTTTGAAGTCGTTCTCCCCTTCCACATCAGCCCAGACACACAGAGCTGCTCCCATCTGCTCCCTTGGGAGCTGGGCCGGCTTCATTTATGGAGAATCGATACCAGCGTCCACAGAGGGAACACAATTCACTCTGCACCTGCTTATGGACTGTTTTTTCTAAGAGAAAGGACTGGTTCTGAGTCATCTTGTGAAAGAGAACAGCGTGTGGTTCCCACGGAGTCCAGAGCCAGAACCGGAAGCAATGTCGCCGGATCGGCCTCCTATCCCTCCCCATCCCCCTCTGCTCTTCTTCCCGCCTGTCTTCCCTTTCTGCTTTCTAGGGGTCAGTGCTGAACCGAGCACATGCCTTCCACGGGGCTGCCACAGGTGGCTGGGCAGGTCGCACACTGCTCAACTAGGGGATGGCATTGGCGTAGACCGTGGCGTGAATAACACCCTGAGCTGCGCAGCATGCGGGCTGCACAGCCATCGAGGGTGGCCACTGGTGCTCAGCCCTGACTCAGAGCCCACAAGGGCAGGCAGACGGTTCCCAAGGCTCTGGGGGCAGATCTACTCCACTGCTGGGCCTTGGGACTGTGGGGAAGGGGACACCAGAGAAGCATCCATTCCCTCCCACTTTCCGCTTGAACTTGAGGTTAATTGGCGCTGGCTCTTCCTCTTTACCTCTTGCCCTCCCCCCACCCTGGTCCCCAGAGGGCTAGCATCTCTGGATGGGCCCCAAGACATGTCAGCCCAGAGGTCAGGCGTGTGGCTTCCCGGGGTCCCCGCCAGAGCAGAGGAGATGCTCAGACAGGAGGAAGGAGGGCGTTTAGTGAAGGACTGATTACAGAGATGTGCAGGGATGGGGGAGGGGCAGTGCGCACACAGGCGGGGCAGCAGAAGGACCCCCGGCCCTTGGCCTGTGCGGGCGACAGAGGCAGGTACAGGCTCCTGGACCAGAGGAGCCATGAGGCCTGGGCCACCAGGCAGGAGCTGTGGCTTGACAAAGGAACACAGCCACCTCAGCCCCATCCTCGTCCTCAGGAGGAAGCCAGGGCAGTAATGTCTCCAAAGCGAGAGTGAAGGGACCCCAGTGATCCGGTCCCTGGTGTCAGCCGCCCGAGGCTCAGAGCAGAAGGGAGAAAGGGGGCCGAGGACCAGGAGCAGCAAACCGAGCCTGTGCCGCCCGCTCACTGCCCACTCACTCCCCGGCCTCAGGCTCACACTGCCCACAAGCCCCCGGGGTGCCTGGCACCAGGCTCACTGCCCACAAGCCCCCGGGGTGCCTGGCACCAGGCTCACTGCCTACAAGCCCCTCAGGGTGCCCAGGGCCAGGTGTGAGGCTGGGAGTGCCCAGCAGTGGCTTTCCAAATGAAATGAGGGCACGTCAGCGATGGAAGCTAACAACCTGAGAAGGAAGAGCTTCCTCCATTGTGCGCTGTGGGGAGACCAGTGAGTTCATTAAGGAGCCCAAGGAAGAGAAGGGTGCTGCCTCCAGGACTGTGACCTCGAGTTTTGGTGGAGCAGGGAGGGCAGAGCTGATCTCCATCAAGGGGCTGGTGTTCCCCTCAAAGGCTGCAGGAACAACGAGAACTGGCCCTGAAGCTGAGCTCCAGAGAGCAGATGCCATAAGCTTAGGAAGTGGCTAAGGGAGAAGTAGGCAGAGGAAGTAGGTAATATTCCAGGACAGGCCAAGGTCCTGGGCACTGCGGCCAGCCGACCTGTGTTCCCTGATCCCCTGCCATTTCTCTCCCGCCAGCCCAACTGGCCTCTGGAGTCCCTTTCCCCCTTGCCTTGGGCCTGGCGGCCCCCTTTCCCAGGCTCCGCGTTTTAGGCTCGGTGGGGGTTTCTGTGCTGACCTCAAAGTGCTGGTGTTGGGGCTGCCAGAGCCCACGGTGCGCCTCTGGGCAGACGCAGATCCTTGCCAGGGCTGGATGTGGCCAGGCGTGGGCTGGACATCAGCCCTGCTCTGTGCAAGACCCGGCCTGCCCCTCGGCTGTCGCCTGCATGTCCAGCGCTCCAAACGAGCCCACGTGGTGAGGGATGGCTCTCACACGACAGGCAGGCAGACTGCATGACGGCTCTGGGCCCAGCCAACCTAGGCGACGTTAGAGGCTCCAGACTTCCCCGCCTCCAGCCCCTTTGACCCACCGCGGGACCAAGGCCTTGAGAGGGCCCGGGCCACCGTGCTGGCCAGCGCACATCAGAGGAGCGTTTCAGAAGCCCACAGGAAACCTCCCCCAAGGCGGCGGCTGCAAGAAGGCTGGGGGTGGGGGCAGTGCGGGAAGAAGAGCCTCATTTGATGCCCCACACAAACCCCTCTCTGTGCGGCAGGGCATACACTGGTGGGCTTACAAACAGGGAGACAAGCGCTGCCTTCAGAGGCTGAAAGCACCAACCCCCTCAGCTGGCTCACGAGGGGTCCTCCCAGCACTCCAGTCCCGTGGGCCTGCCTTTCCACCGGGCTGGGAGGCAAGCTCAGGGCTCCGTTTCCCCCCACCCCTGCCCTTCTTCCCAGCCAGGCCCTCCGGGAGCCGACGTATCCCCTGGGACCTACTAAGTGCTCTGTGTATCTTATTCCACAGATTCTCACACAACCTTGACAAGGCAGCGTATTCTTTTCCTAAGGCCGCCATAATAAACTACCACAAAGGAGGGGGCTGGGAGGGGTCGTCCCGCAGCTTCTCAGTGGCCTCCCTGGGGGCACTGAGGGGCTCTCCTCCCATCTGGCTGGCAGAAGTGTGACCCACACCCAGGGAGAGGCTGAGAGAGGCCCGGGCAGAGGTGACTCCAGGCCACTCGGCACACGGGGCAGTGACCGCCGGCCAGGGCCCTCACTTGCTGCTCCAGCCTGCCCCCCACCAGCCCTCCCTCCCTCCCTCGGGTCTACGGGGCTGGAGGGGAACCTTCACGGGCCCCAGGTGGGCCCGTGAGGAGGGCCGGTCTCACGGCCTCTCCGCTCTGTCTCTGCCGGCCAGGCATCGTGCGCGCCTCCAGCGTCTTCCCCATCCTGAGCACCATCCTGCTCCTGCTCGGCGGGCTCTGCATCGGCGCCGGCAGGTTCTACAGCCGCAAGAACAACATTGTGCTCAGCGCCGGCATCCTCTTCGTGGCCGCAGGTGAGCTGTCTGCTTGGGTCCCTGCTGCACACAGTGCTCCCCCGGGGTTGGGGGGAGCAGGCAGGCAGATGGTAAAATCCCTGTGGGTAACTCACCTCAGCAGTCCAGGGGAGCAGGCAGGGGATGGGGAGCAGAAGCCCAGTGGGTATCAGGCCTCCTTGGGGTGATAAAATGATCAGGACTAGATACAGGTGGGGGTTGTACTAAACGACATTGGAGTGTGCACTTTAAAGGCTTAGTTTTATGTTCTATGAACTCCACCTCCATTAAAAATAATAATAGCTAGTCCAGGTGTGCAAAATGCCACAAAGGGGTGCCTTACAAGCCTGTCTCAGGGGAGCCTGGCTGAGGCTGGGATCAGGGAGGGACTCAGAGGGACTCTCAGAAGCCAAGCCCTGAAGGAGCTGTCCACGTAGACAGGTGAGGGGCACACGGCCAGGGAAGGTGCAGCAGCAGAGAAGTCAGCATGCCTAGGCAGGGTGAGCGAGGAGGTGAGGGGTTAGGGTTAGAGATGAAGCCTCCCCCGCTCATCCTTACTGCCCGAGTCTCCTGGCCAAGAGACACCACTTCCTTCCCGGCGGCTCCAAAATGGCTTCACACTTGCTCGTCTGAGCTCAGCTGCAGACAGCACACTACAAGCCCCGCCGCTGCAGACGCAGAGAAGACCCTGTCCATGGAGAACCTGGTGGGCCTGAGGTGCTGGTGTGGGCAGCGAGGGGGAGTCTGAGGGGCTCAGCTCAGCCATGACCTCCTCTGGCCCCCAGGAGGCCCCAGGAGTGAGGAGAATGGTCCAGCCAAGGTCCCAGGGCTGCTTGTTGGAACAGGACACGTGATTTCTTGGCCTAGTTCCAGCAGATTGATGTCAGAAATGTAAGGAAGTGCAGAAACTCTTCCCTAAATTGTCATCGCAGCTCCTGGCACTGTCCTAACAGTGGTGTTTTCCTTGCAAAGAGCCTTTTCTCTTCTACCAGCCTGGTGAGGAGAAGTGGCACAGGGGAGTGGTGAGCCCGAGGCCTGACTCGGCCCAGACCTGTCCGCTCCCTGCACCTGGCCGCTGAACCTTGAGTCAGCCAGGCTGCCCGGAGAGAGGCAGTGAGAAGCCAGGCACCGGGAGCCCTGCCTCCTTCCCTGTGCCCACAGGGCCTCGCCAGCTGCCTGGCCCACACAGGGCCCAATGGCCATCCTCACCCCCATCGCCTCTCACGGCTTCTCTTGGAGACAGAAGGTGCCTTTTGCTTCTTTCACAGAGCTGGGGCCAGCGCAGTTCAGAGTCAGGCTCAGAACCCCTTGGCCAGGGCTCCCAGCTGCCCTCTTGTGCTCTTCCTGCTCCCCCACTTCAAGCTCTGTCTCCTTCCAGGGCAGTAAATGCACTTGTGTGTATCTGAGTGTGTGTGTGGGTGTGTGTGTGTGTGAGCGGGGATGTGTGTGTGTGTGTCTAAGGGGGAATATGTGTGTGTGTGTGTGTATCTGAGCAGGGATGTGTGTGTGTGAAGCATGTGTGTGTATCTGAAGAGGACTCTGTGTGTGTGTGTGTATCTGAGTGGGGATGTGTGTGTGTGTGTGTCTGAGGAGGAATATGTGTGTGTGAGGAGCATGTGTATGTATGTGTGTCTGAGGGTGTGTGTGGAGCATGTGTGGTGTGTGTGTGTGTGGGTGTACACCCATGTTGGGAAGCAGAGCCTGTGTCTAGGGTCTCCTCAGAAGTCGGCCCCTCCTCCTCACCATGGCCTGGGCCAGGGAGGAGGCAGGAGGACATGAACATTCTGTCTCCTCCTTGAAGCAGTCAGGTTTCCAAGGTTGGACCCCTAAAGAAGTCCCTGCTGTGACATTTGAATACTGTCCCCTTTCCTTCGCCGAGGAACGAAGGAAAGAAGACTTCCACTAACACCAGTGCCAGGGGTTCTGTAGGCCAGCCCATCATCCCTGCTCCTGAGGAGGCAGGTAGTGGCCAGGTGGCTTTCCTGAAGTCACACGCTGCCAAAGTCATGGCTGAGCCCAGGGCTGTCGGCCTCAAAAGCTAGGTCCTTGGCAGCTGCCTGTGCCCGCAGGAGGAACCACTTCAAAGGCATCTCCAGATGCTGCGAGTCACCAGAGGGGCCGCAGAGAAAGAGTCCCGAGACATTCAGCTGAAAACACAGGTCCTGCCAGAGTGGAGAGGACAGGCAGCCACAAAGAACAAGGGCCGTGGCAGGCAAGAAGGGGATTCTCGTCCATTCCCGTTTATTCCCAGGATCATGGGCTCTGACTGCGGGCACAGAGTTACGTGCAGGGGCCAGCAGTGAGGTGAGAGAGGCCCATGAATAATTCCAGGTGGACAATGATCCTCAGGACAAGTAAGGTCCAAAGGCTGGGAGAGTGAGAAGAGGACTGTCCTGTCAGGGCCCTGCCTCCTGGGGGGACTGTTAAGTGAAAAGGCAAGGGGCCAAAGAGTATTCTGCAAATAAAAAAATGGAAGAGAGAGACAGAGAGGGAAGAAGGACTGACTATGGATATAGAAAGGACAGAAGAAACAAGACAATAGCTGCCTTCAGGGGAGGAACTGGGTAGCTCAGAGCCTGTGTTTTATTTTATTATTCACCAAAACTCTACTTTATTACTCATTCAAAATTAACGACTTTTACGGAGAAGGCGATGGCACCCCACTCTTGCCTGGAAACTCCAATGGATGGAGGAGCCTGGTCCAGGGCTGCAGTCCATGGGGTCGCGAAGAGTCAGACACGACTTCACTTTCACTTTCACCCATTGGAGAAGGAAATGGCAACCCACTCCAGTATTCTTGCCTGGAGAATCCTAGGGACGGGGGAGCCTGGTGGGTGCCGTCTATGGGGTCACACAGAGTCGGACACGACTGAAGTGACTTAGCAGCAGCAGCAGCACTTAAAAATTAGCAACCAGAACAAAGACATACCACACAGGGGAGTGGCCACCTGCGCCTTGCTCCGCCCACCTTTCCCTACTCCGCCCACCTACCCTTGCTCCGCCCACCTTTCCCAGCTCCACCCACCTGCCCCTGCCCCGCCC
>SJXQ01009890.1:226442-236536 GCA_006408695.1 Aepyceros melampus
GTGAATCCTGTACTTAATACTGGTTTGGGGTTGTTAGTTCCGTCTTTTTTTTAATTAAATAAAAACATTTTTAAAACATTCTCCTCTTGATGTTGGGCGGGGAGGGGGAGAGCTCCCTTCAAGTCCTTGTGGGCAGTCAGTGTCCTTGGGTCTGGGAGACCCCCGAGAAGGGGAGAGCAGGGTGGGTCCTGTGCTGGCCCAGGCCAGTTTCTCTGCTTCTTGTCCAGGCCACTGGCCACCTCCCTGTCCCCACCAGCTGGGTTTAGGCTCCTGGGTGGGTCCACGGAGCTGCCTGTTCACAGAAGAGGGGCGGGCCACCCTTGTGTGGTGTGGACTTCTGAGAGCTGAGCAAGCCAGGCCGGTCTTCAGAACCTGCAGGATGCGTCCGGCCGGACAGAGCCACAGCCTCGAGGGCACTAAGCTGCCTGGTGGGCTTCTGACAAGTCCAGTAACCAGCCTCCTTTCGGCTTCAGATTCCCGAATGAATGAGAAATAGAGGATTACTGTCCCCAGGTGTGAGCTTTATGCCTAGAGGAGCTGGACAGGAGGACGTGGCTCCAACCACAGGCCAAATGGGAAGAGGGACCTGAGGGGCCCTCTGACGAGGACGCTGCACCTGCCGGCCCATCGGGGTAACGCCAGGCTTGTGCTTGCAGGTGGGCGCCGGCAGGAGAACCCGCAGCAGTGCCTCCCCGCCCCACCGGAGCCCTGGCACCCCTGCTTCCAGTCACACTCCCCCTTTCTGGACAGATTCCGTGAGTCTCCCTCCCAGGAGCTGTGATCTTCTCTGGTCTCTCAGAGCGGAGATGCACAAGCCTCTCAAGCCTCCTTCATGAGAAGGCCGCTGTTGTGACTCCTGCAGGGAGGCTGGGGGCCTGGCGCCCCCGTATCCCGGCCCATGCGGCCTCAGGAAATCCCCCGGCCTGTCTGGGCATTCAGCCCTGGCCTTTTAACCCTCTTTCCTCCTGCCCGAGACGGGCCCCAGGAGAAACTGATGTTCCCAGATGCACCAAGCGGATGGGCCTGTGGTGGGCGACCCGCCCCTCCACTGACCCGGCTGAGCTCCGGGCTTGCAGCTCCAAGCTGGAGCCAAGCCACCCCGCATCAGCGCCAGGTGCCAACAGTTCTGTTTATTCTTAGCCCCGAGGAAACTCTGGCTCAGCACGAGCTCTGCAGCCGTCCTGGGTGGACGCCCGTGCGGGCTGCATTTAATGACACGCTACCGCCTCCGTCCAGTGTGGGGCTCTCGCCGTCACGCATTTCAGTTCAGCTACAAATTCTGCCTCCATAACCTGCAGGGTAAAATCTGAGGGGACTGATGCAGAAGCAGGTGTTCTAGGGCCCCAGTCAAGAACCCCCAGACCCCTCCTCCAGCCCCACCTCACGCTGCACCCATATCACTCAGACTAATGACATAGCCAGCCAGCCTGAATGCAGAATGGCTTAATCAATGCAAGTGTCTCTCTCACTCATGAAGTCCCATCAGTGGGGTAGGTGGGAGATGCTCTGCTCCCAACTGTCAATCACGGGTTCAGAGCCCCACGCTGTGCAGGCTCTGCCATCTTCCAATACGAGCGTCTAAGGTCACCCTTGGCATCGACCTCCAGTGGGCAGATGGAGAAGGGAAAGAGCAGGTGAGCTTGAGTAGAGAGTGCTGTGAGTAGAGGGTGCTATGAGAAGTTTTAATAGACCGGGAAGCTGTGGCTCCCCCTTCTGCCCACGTGCCGCTGCCCAGAGTTCAGGGGCACGGTCACACCTGATAGCCAGGGGAGAGGGGATGTGCAGTCTAGCCCCGGCGGGAAGGGGTGTTGCTTGGGGCACAGCTGGTCACTCTCAGCTCTGGGTCTGGGTCTGGGCCCCACTTTTGCCTCCCCCTCCCCGATCTTCCTGGGAGTGCCTGCTTGGAGCTGACCCCTTTACAAGGACTGCATTCCCCGCTGTGTGTCCTGAGTCCTTCCCTCAGCTCCAGAGTTGAAGTCTGGCCTCATCTCTGCTCTGGATGCCACATCTGTAAAATGGGTCCAGCAACCCTCTTCCTGGGTTAAGGAGCAGGCTCAAGCTCAAGCCTTGACCCAAACAAGAACCACAGATTTACTGGATGCCAGGACCAGCATGTGAAAGTGAAAGTCACTCAGTCGTGTCCGACACTTTGCAACCCCATAAACTATAGCCCGCCAGGCTCCTCTGTTCATGGGATTCTCCAGGCAAGAATACTAGAGTAGGTTGCCATTCCCTTCTCCAGGGGATCTTCCCAACTCAGGGATCCAATCTAGGTCTCCCACTTTGCAGGCGGATTCTTCACCATTTGAGCCATCAGGGAAGCCCAAGAATACTGGAGTGGGTAGCCTATCCCTTCTCCAGGGGGTCCTCTCAACCCAGGGATGGAACTGTGGTCTCCTGCATTGCAGGTGGATTCTTTACTGGTTGAGCCACCAGGGAAGCCCAGAACCAGCATGGGCAGTAGGTATTCAAGAGTTCCCTCATTCAATGTGCTCATCAGAGAAGAGAAAGCAAGTCCAAAGAAGGAGGTGAGGGTGGTGGAAGGGGTAATGAAGGAAGGAATGTTTTTGAGGCTTTTCATGACAAACCCAAAGGGAGACTGCACTTGCCTGGCAGTTCTCGAGTGGGGCATCTTTACTTCTGTGACAAGTGTCTAGAGACATTCCTGGTTGTCAGGACTGGGAAGGTGTGCTGCTGGCATCTGCTGCTGGGAAGATGGCTGGAGCCCAAGGATGGTTCAGTCGCTCAGTCGTGTCCAACTCTTGCAACTCCATGGAGTAGAGCCTGCCAGGCTTCTCTGTCTGTGGAATTTCCCAGGCAAGAATACTGGAGTGGGTTGCCATTTCCCTTCTCCAGGCTAAGGATGCTGCTGCTAAATATCCTACAGGGCACAGCCCCTCCCCAACTCCCAAGAATGATCTGGTCCAGAATGTCAGTGATTCCCAGCCTGGGTTTTTTGGGGAGGGAAACTGAGACTCAGAAAGTGTGAAGATCACACAGAGCACTTTTGGTACTTGTGTATAGGCTGTGGACGTACTAGGAACCTCACTCATTTATACTTGGTGTTCCTTCCCTGCAGTGAGCCAACAGTTTTGAAAACAAGTCAGGGGAGGAAGGAAAGGCTTCCCTCTGGGGCTGCCGGGAGAAGGGACAGACTTCACCTTCCGCAAACATCCGTAAACTCCCCCTTGAAGGGAGCTTTCAGGAGTGTCTGTTGACTAAGGAAAGAACACTCAAGGAATTCCCTAGAAGGAACTGGTCCACGAGAGCCCGGCCACAATGGGTCTGTGTCCAGCACACTCTGGTTTGGGAGAAACCTGTCATCCGGCCCATCCAGGCAGCAGGTGGCGCCCCCAGAAGAGGCACCGTCATCCCTGCCTCAGTGGTCCCTGGGACGATGCTTTCTCTGCAGACCTTGTGACCTCCCAGTCCCACGGGGACTTCCCAGTTCCACACAGGTGATAACTGCAAGGGGAGGGTCCTGGCCTGAGTCCCCAGCATGGAGCTGAAAAGAAGGTAGGCCTACGGAAAGGAGATGCTGGGGGTGGGGGTGGGGCCTCCCTACAGGGAACTCAGAACCAGCACATGACCCCCTGCACTGGTTCCCAATATAGCACAGGCTGCCTGCCTGGCCATCCGCCCCACCCTGGAGCTGGGTGGGGAGCAGGGACTGAGGAGGCCTCTGAAACCAGAGCAGAGAGGGGCAGATACACCTCATGCAGATAGTTTTAAACACACAATGGGTCTGTGTCCAGCACACTCTGGTTTGGGAGAAACCTGTCATCCGGCCCATCCAGGCAGCAGGTGGCGCCCCCAGAAGAGGCACCGTCATCCCTGCCTCAGTGGTCCCTGGGACGATGCTTTCTCTGCAGACCTTGTGACCTCCCAGTCCCACGGGGACTTCCCAGTTCCACACAGGTGATAACTGCAAGGGGAGGGTCCTGGCCTGAGTCCCCAGCATGGAGCTGAAAAGAAGGTAGGCCTACGGAAAGGAGATGCTGGGGGTGGGGGTGGGGCCTCCCTACAGGGAACTCAGAACCAGCACATGACCCCCTGCACTGGTTCCCAATATAGCACAGGCTGCCTGCCTGGCCATCCGCCCCACCCTGGAGCTGGGTGGGGAGCAGGGACTGAGGAGGCCTCTGAAACCAGAGCAGAGAGGGGCAGATACACCTCATGCAGATAGTTTTAAACTTGCAGCTTCCAATAAAACTGCCTCAGGAGCAGAGGTCTGCAATCAAAGAGAGTGATGGACCCACCTGCTCACGCTCACAACTGCAAGAGAATGGAGTTGGAGGGACCTGGGGTCCTGACCTTTGTCCCCTGATAAGAGTCCTCAGAGATACATTAACCTCCATGAGATCTCCCCTGATGCCGGGAAAGATTGAAGGCTGGAGGAGAAGGGAATGATGGCAGATGAGATGGTTGGATGGTGTCACTGACTCAATGGGCATGAATTTGAGTAAACTCTGGGAGATACTGAAGGACAGGGAGGCCCTGGCGTGCTGCAGTCTGTGGGGCCACAAAGAATCAGACACAACTGGGTGACGGAATGACAACAAGTTCTCCAGAATCCACTAATTACATTGCAAATAATCAGGTGTTTTTTAAAACAAATGATACTTATATTTTTCTCATTCGTTAGTCCCCGTTCACTGTCCCCATGAGCATCTTCCCAATCTTTAATTTAGATTATTCCTTGAAAACATAACCTTTCATGGCCAATCACCCAGACATCCCACCTCTTCCCTAACTGATGCCAGATTCAGTCCCTGAATCCTGAACGGCATATGGATGGAACCAAAGTGCTGGGATGTTCAGGCTAGCTTTGGTTAGGATCTGGTGACTTCTCTGGAATTCTCTGAGCAGGAAGGAAAGTGGGGGTCCCAGAGGTGGCAGAGCATCACCCCCACAGCTCTTCCGGCACCCAGCTGGAAGCCTGCCTGAGGTCGAGGGGAGAGGAAGCGGACTCCACTTGCTGTCAGGGGACGACTGGTCCTGGAGACCATGAGGGCAGGATCAGGCTGCGGCATTTGGAGAAGACACTCTGGCCCCGGCCTCTCCAGGACTCTCCCTGCCTCCAGCCTTCGTCTCCACCCGCCAGCCCCCTCCCATCCTCCATCTCTGCTGAGCCCTCTGGAACTACCTACATTTTGAAAGCTCCTCACTGAGGTCTCTGTCCACCTCCTCCGGCCGATGGAACTTTTTCTCCCCCAAGGATTCCTGTTTCCCCAGCTCTCCTGGTAGGAGCCATCCATCCTCCTGCCGGGGCCCCTGCCAGACTGCCCGGCCCCTCCTCAGTCCCAGGAGGTGTGAGGCTGGAAAGGGCGAGAGGGGGCCTCAGGGTCCAGAGGAAGCCAGGGCAGAGACACCTGTTTTAAAGTTTGCAGCTCCTGACAAAACCCAGGAGCAGAGGCCACCAGAGGTGATTCTGCACTCATGTCCCTGGACCCGTGACCGCAGGAGGGGGGCGGTAACTCCCCACTCCCCGCCCTCCTGGGAAAGAGCCTTCTCCGAGGCCTGGGGAGGCCCTCCTGGACCCTTCCTCAGCACTGACACCTCCTGAACACCCTCCTTCACACCCCTTCACGTCATCTGAGGCTTCTCCTTGGGCGAGAAGCCCTCCTCCGCACCCCAAATCCTGCCACCTCAGTGGCCAATGGCCGACTGTTGACTCCTGGCCTCACGGCTCCCCTGCAGGACCTTCTCACATCCAAGCGCCTCCCCTCCATCACACTGGCTGTCCTCCCGCCGTGGTCTTCAGGGCCCTCTGCCTCTCTGGGCATAGCTTCCAGTGCCCCCAGTGCCTCGCCCCCACCCAGTACGCCTGCCTTGCAACCTCATCAAGCCCTCCAGGGCTTTGACCTCATCATCGTGACCTTGCTGTGTCCCAGGGTGATCCCAACCATGAGCTAGCCGCCCCAAGCAGCCCAGACCCGCACCCCGTCCGCTGCTGCCTTCAGCCCCCTCGGCCTCGACCTTCCCGTCCCCCTTCTTCCATCTCACCTCCATCCCCACACCCGAACTTCTAGGTGAAGCCAGAGAAGATAGAATTCCAAGTCAGGGCCTGCAGCCCCATAGACGTCTGAGCCGGACTCCCAGAGCCTGAGACTGTCACCGTTCGCGGCAGAAGGGCCCGTGCGGTGTGATTGAAGCGCAGATCCGGAAATGGGGAGGTGGTCCTGGATTATCCGGGCGAACCCCCCGTGACCACAAGGGTCTATTAAGGGCGAGAAGGCAGCTGGAGAGTCAGAGAAGCGGGTGGGACGACGGGGGCAGGTCAGGCGGCCGGCTTTCTGACTCAGGTGGAGGAGACAGGGGCCCCTGGACGGAGGGAGGACATCTGTGACTCCCAGGCTGGACCAGGGGCAGCAGGCCCGTGGCTACAGAAGGTCCCAGGCAGGGGGAGAGGACGTAGCGAAAAGAGCTTGAGACCAGCTAGACAACACACACCCAAGGCCACCTCTCAGCCTGACTGAGGCTTAGCTCAAAGTCAGATCGACACGTTTCTGAGGAAGGCTCACTGGGCCCCCACACAGGTGTGCCTCAGCCCCGGCCCCGCGCGAGGCCCCCGCTCAGAGGTCTCTTCCTTGCTGTGACTATGTCTGGTTCTTCTTGGGACAAGTGGACGCTGGTTCATCTGGACGAGTCAACCCCTGGTGAGCTGAGCAGGGCATCTCCACCTTGAAGACTGTGGTAGAAAATGTCAGTCTTCCTTGTGGCTAGGCCACAGAGGTGGTGATGGTGCCTCCCTCCCTCCCGGGGTGCCCCTCAGCACCTGGAAGCAAATGAGCCACTGGCCCAAGCCGTGCCGGGCCCGCCCAGCTGTCTTCTTATGCCCATGTCCTCTGGATCGTCTAGTGGAGTCAGCGATTTGACCTCTGTCCCCTTCTTTCAGTCCATCTGTCCATCCACTCAGCCATCCATCCTTCAGCAAACATTTGTGAAGACCCAACGCTGGGCTCCATTCAGGGAGTGCTCTGAGGGAACGCAGAACAGCACAGAAGACGGTTCTGCGTCTCTACCCTCTAGAAGCTTACAGCCCATCAGGGAACGCTGCCCCACCGGCAGTCTACAGATGATAATAGCAAAACCCTCCTGAACCTGGTGCCTAATGTCGATACATTCGCTGGGGCTGCCACGACGGAGAGGCTTCCCTGGTGGCTCAGACAGTAAGGAACCTGCCTGCAATGCAGGAGACCTGGCTTCAGTCCCTGGGTCGGGAAGAAAGGCCGCGAACGGGGTGACCTGGACGACCGCATGTGTTCTCCGGCAGTTCTGGGGGCTGGAGCCGCTCACAGCGCCAGCGCAGCGTGCTCTGAGACGCGCTCTCCCCCTCGTCCTCCCACGGCCGAGCGGGAGACAGAGGGAGCTCTCCAGGCTCTGCTGGTAACTGTACCTACTCAGCTCCGAGGCCCTGCTCTGAACGCCGCCCAGGCAGGGCTCGGGCCTCACGCGGGCATTAAGGGGACCTAGTTCTGTCCACAGCGCCTCCCTCGGGCGGAGCTGGTGAAGTGCGTTATCTCGAGCCTTAGAGGAGGGGCAGTCAGAGAGGTCAACCTGCCGGACGCCACGCAGCTGCAGGCAGGGCTCTGACCTGGGCGCGGGCGGGGGCAGGGCTGGGCGGAGGACGGCAGCCCCGGCTCCACGAGCAGAGCAGGCCGCTGGGCACGGCCCTCAGAGCAGAGACGGTCTGTCTGCAGGAGCGTTTAGTAAACGGAGGAGAGAAAGTAGATCTGCCTACGCCCCGCGGCGGCCAACCTCAAACCGGAGGATGCAGAGACCTCTCTCTCCAGGCTGCAGTTCCCTTACTCAGCCAGTCACAGGGGGCTCGGACACGCTGGCCCCAGCTACGGTAGCTTGGCACGCTGCATATTCTGAGCCACAGCCCGCCCAGAAAGGCCTCTCTGCCCCTCCCCTGAAGCAGGTCCCAAGACGCCCCTGTGCGACGTGCTCTGCTTGTCCGGGAAGGAAGGAGCACACGCCCCACAAGGCAGGCCTCGCTTCCCCGCTTCCCCGCCCTGCTTGTGATGCAGGCCTCGCTTCCCCGCTTCCCCGCCCTTCACCTGGACTCTTCCGTCCTGCCGCGTTTCCCACTCTTCCTCACCACACACAGCGGCTATAGAACGCTCAAGCGTAAACTGTGAAGAGGTTTCTCGCTGGATAAGGAAAGGATATTACAGACAAAAAGCAGAAAGTCACCTTCTTTCTCCGTATACATGCATGTGGTTGCATTTGTTATAACGAGTATGCTTTCATTTAGGGAAAAAAATTAAATTATTACAATAAACTATTAAAAAACACTCAAATTTTTTTCCTTTGGGTCTTCATTTTTTTATGAAGGCTCCGGTGCCATATAAAACTTATATTAATCTCTATGCTTTTCTCTTGTCAACTTGTCTGCTATTAGGGGAGCCTCAGATGAGACCTTAAATGTGAAAGGGCAAGTCGCTCAGTTGCGTCCGACTCTTTGCAACCCCATGTTCTATATAGTCCATGGAATTCTCCAGGCCAGCGGGAAGCCTTTCCCTTCTCCAGGGGGTCTTCCCAACCCAGGAATCAAGCCCAGGTCTCCTGCATTGCAGGTGGATTCTTTACCAGCTGAGCCACCAGGGAAGCCCAAGAATATCCCTTCTCCAGCTGATCTTCCCGACCCAGGAATCGAACTGGGGTCTCCTGCACTGTGGGCGGATTCTTTACCAAGTGAGCTATCAGGGAAACCAGAGAACTTAAAAGGTAGAGGACAAATATATGCTTCCTCCTCTAAGTCACAGTGACCTTGAGAGCTCCTCCCAGCTCCAACCGTTGGTTAGGAGTTTGGGGCCTGAAACCTGGCTTCCCCATGTGCTGTGTGACCGTGAATGAGTTACTTCATGTCTCTGAGCCTGTGGTCCTTTATCTGCGGTGGTACACAGAGGCTTAGCACAGTGCCTGGTAGACAGCAAGTGCTCACTGAGGCTGAGCTATTACTATGATCACCATCATAATTAAGCGTCTGAACTCCACGGCTAGACCCTCAAATGGTTCTCCTCACGCAGAGAGTCTTTTTGTAAGCTGTGTCACCCTGAGGCCAGGATTTCAGAAGTCAAACCTCTACCCGGCTCAGGGGTCTTCTCCTGGCCATGCATCAGCCCCTTGACTACACCCCAAAAGAGGCTCTTGGTGACTCAAGAGAGGAGACACAGACCTGGGAGGGTGTAGGGGTTCCAGCCTAGAGTACCAGCCTGCGGCCAGGGGGTGGGGTGGGTGGACATGAGGGAGGAGTCAGGACCCTCGCTTGGTGGTCCCAAACCCCAAGTGTCCTCTGCTGAATCCATACACCCAGTAGCCACTTAATAGTCACCTATAAATCAGTCTACTTTTGTTCTTCTTCACTGAAGTATAGTTACTTTGTAAAGAACAATATAACCTGAAAATCCTTATTACCTGCCACTAATAGAAGGCGTGCTACAGTCCATGGGGTTGCAAAGAGCTGGACAGGACTTGGCGACGAGCAGCAGCGAAACTGAAGCACCAGTGACGACTGCACTCCGGCGGGTCCGGCCGCTTCGTTCTCCCCACGCTGTTCTTTGGTTTGCACGTGTCAGAAAGTGTGGGAAACTTGCTAGCCCCCAAAGGAGCTTTTCTTCTGGACCCAGTTGGAGGGAAGGAAAGTGAACTGACAAGGAAACAGTGCAGGAGCAACCTGGGGCGGCTTGCGGTGTGGGGCAACTGAAGCACCAGTGACGACTGCACTCCGGCGGGTCCGGCCGCTTCGTTCTCCCCACGCTGTTCTTTGGTTTGCACGTTCAGAAAGTGTGGGAAACTTGCTAGCTCCCAAAGGAGCTTTTCTTCTGGACCCAGTTGGAGGGAAGGAAAGTGAACTGACAAGGAAACAGTGCAGGAGCAACCTGGGGCGGCTTGCGGTGTGGGGGTTCAGGTCTAGAGTGTGCTCCCCTGGGCTGTGGGCGCCAGAGGCCCCGGGTGGGCCCCCCAGGCCCCAGGACAGAGCCCCATCCACCTGGCCCCGCGCGAGGACAGAGACCTGTGTCCTGGGTCTGCGCCCTCCCCCCGCAGCTCACTCCTCCTTCAGCCCCAGCAGGAAGAGGCTGGCA